>CAMOHE010041063.1:0-34178 GCA_946598075.1 Artocarpus hirsutus | reverse complement strand
ATTCATGGCATCAATCCACTCTTGAAATCTAGAACTTTCCATGGCTTGATGGAAGTTGATTGGATCATCTTCCACCACACCAATGTCATACTCATGTTCTTGGAGAAATACAATGTAATCATCTAGCACCGCACTTCTCCTTTCTCTAGTGGATCTCCTTAATGGCATATGTTCTTGAGGTGGTTGAGTTTGTACTTATGGAACAATTTCTGAAATGAGAGGTTCTCCGACATTGTCTTGATTTGGGTCTGCTTCTTGAACAATGTCAGGATTAGGAACTTGATCAATGTCAATAACAACTGTGAGAATATCAACATATTCCTCTTCAAAGACAAAGTTCCTAACCATATCTCCCCCCGTAAACTCGACATCCTCAAAGAACCGGGCATTTTTCATCTCAAAAATTGACTTAGTTGTGGGATTATAAAACTTGTACCCCCTAGATCTTTTAGAATATCCAATGAAATAACAACTAACCGTCCTTGAGTCCAGTTTCTTTTCATTAGGCCTATAAGGCCTTGCCTCAGCTGGACATCCCCAAACATGCAGATGCTTTAGACTAGGCTTCTTACCCGTCCAAAGTTTGTAAGGGGTTTTGGCAGTTGCCTTAGTTGGAACCTTGTTAAGGATACATGTTGCAGTTTTAAGTGCTTCTCCCCAGAGCTATTCTGGTAAGGTAGAATGAGAAATCATACTCCTCACCATGTCCTTAAGCGTCCTGTTTCGTCTTTCAGCAACACCATTCATAGTGGGCGAACCTGGCATAGTGTACTGTGGGATGATACTGCTTTCCTCTAGGAACTTAGCGAACGGTCTTGGATGTTGTTCACCTGAACCGTAATATCTACCATAGTATTCACCACCACGGTTAGATCTGACGCTTTTAATCCTTTTGCTGAGTTGGTTTTCAACTTCAGCCTTATAATTTTTGAACACATCTAGCGACTGTGACTTTTCATGAATGAGATATATGTAGCCATATCTGAAAAAATAGTCTATAAACGTTATAAAATGTTGTTGACCATTCCAAGAAGCCGTAGGAAATGGCCCACAAATATCCGTATGTATTAATTCTAAGACGTCCAAAGTCCTGTTGGCTTCAAATCTCCTTTTATTGGTTTGTTTCCCCTTAATACAGTTAACAAAAATATCAAAATCTGTAAAATCTAAGGGGTCGAGAATTTCGTCTGACACAAGTCTTTCTATTCTCCTTTTGGAGATATGACCCAATCTCTTGTGCCATAACGCAGCTGAATTCTTATTTGTTAATTTTCTCTTTATACCTCTTGTACTTAATTGTAGGGATTCATTAAATGAAGCAATTATATCAAGTAAATAAAGATTATCGTAACCTGATAAAGAACCAGAACTAACTAATTTTGAATCATGAAACAAACTAAATTTTCCATTTCCAAATGAACAATAATAACCAGATTTGTCCAAAGTAGAAATAGAAATCAAATTTCGCCTAAAAGACGGTACAATAAATGTTTCATCAAGATCCAAATAAAATTCAGTCTTTAACAATAATCTAAATTTTCCTATTGCTTCAACTTCAACTTTCTTGCCATCGCCTACGTAGATGTATCTTTCACCATCATTTGGCTTTCGGCATCTCAGGCATCCTTGCATAAACACACTGATATGAGTGGTTGCACCAGAATCTATCCACCAAGTGTGTTCAGGTACCGAAGTTAAATTAACCTCTGAACAAACCAAATTAAGAAGCATACCTTTTCTGGCACGCCAAGTGTGATAATTGGTGCAATGCTTCTTTTTATGTCCGGTAGCTCCACAAAAGAAACAACCCGTACCTTTCGGATTAACCGGTATCTTTTGTTGTTTCTTTTGTGGTGCTGTGACTGCAGCTTCTTTATCCTTTTTCCTTTTCTTCCCTTTTTCCTTGGAAGCCAAGTGAACACTCTCTGTCTTTTCTTGCTTCAGCCTTTCTTCTTCTTGCACACAATGAGAGATGAGCTCATTAAGAGACCAAGTCTCCTTTTCGCAGTTATAGCTCACCTTGAACTGACTGAATTGTGCAGGAAGAGATATAAGAACCAAATGCACTAGCAAGTCCTCAAAAAGGTCAAGCTTAAGTGCTCTCAATTTTGAAGCAATATGAGACATTTCCATGATGTACTCCCTGATGTTCCCTTTACTTCTGTATCTCATTGAGATGAAGTTTGCCAAAAGTGTACTTGTTTCAGCCTTTTTATTTTTGGCAAATCTCTTCTCAATGTCCTCAAGGAACTCTTGGGCTGTCTTTATCGTTTCTAATATAGTGCCCCTGAATGCTTCTGGAATGGCCTTCTTTATGATCATCATACACATGCGATTTGACTTCTCCGACCTTTCCATGTCCCTCTTTTGATCAGAAGAACTTTTATCTGTAAGAGGTGCTAGAGAAGGAACCCTTAATGCAAGGTCGAGATCCATGACTCCGAGAACTATTAGGAGGTTCTCTTGCCATGATTTGAAGTTGCTACCATTCAGCATAGGAATTGAATTAATGTTGGTAGTAATATTAGAGGCAAAACTAGTAGCTGAAACAGAAAACAAAACAAACAAACCCAAAACAAGCTCACATAAGAATCCATAATAGCAATAATAAATCCAAATAAAGGTAAACCCATCTCAAGATATCGGGCACTCCATTAATATTTAGTCTTTGGGCAGAAATATTAACTTGTAAGTGATATCTTGGTGTAGTAATCAAACACTGACAATAAGAACATGTCAAATAATAAATCTTCCTTTGGGCCGATTTATTATTCACATGTAAAACCAAATAATCATCACGTGTTTATTACCACAGGTGTACATGCAATTCTGTCAAATATTGTCTTCCTTTGGGCCGGTCAATATTTACATAAGTTGCATGGACACATCCGTTTATATTCTAAAACAAATTAATTTTCACAAGAGAGGCCACTTTGGTGACATGTTGCTTCAATTAATTCATCTCAAAATATATATAAAATACCAATATTTGAATTTAGAATTGCACCAAAAATGACCAAAGTTAAAATTAAAAAAAAATTGGTCAAAGTCAACCTGGTTAAAGTTAACTTGACTGGGTCGGAGCTGGACCGGGTCGAGAGGACCCAACCCGGATCCTAAACTAGCCCCCCTTTATTTTCATCTTTGTGTCATGGGCCTAGGCCCATGACATCCTCCCCTTCTTTCTTCTTCTTCTTCTTTTTCTTTTTTTTTTTTTTTTAATTCGGGTCACTTAGGGGTCAACCCCTGGTGACCTTGCTTGTCACGGGCCCAGCCCGTGTAAGTTTCCCCTTAAACCAGTCACGGGCCCAGCAAGCCCGTGTAAATTTTTTTTTTTTTTTTAAGTTCTGGTCACCCAAGGGTGAACCCCTGGGTGTATTACTGGTCACGGGCCCAATTTGGGCCCGTGTAAAGCCCTCTAAATCAGGTCTGGGCCGAAGCCTAGACACTGATTTACCAAGAGACCCTAGGGGTCTTTCGACCCCTTGGTCTTCGATCGTGGAGGCGGCCTGACGGCTGCCTCTGCACTTGCCGTCGCCGTCCCCGGTCGGCGATGTAAGGCTGCATCCGGAAGGGGCCAACGCCGGCAGTCGGAATGCAAGCCGCCGGCTAAGGGCCCCTTTCATCCCTTTTTTTTTTTTTTATAATGCGGCGGCCAAGGGCCGCCGCTTTCCTTCCTTCGCCACGGCCAGAGGCTGCGACTTCTTCTTTCCGGCGCGGCCTCACAGCCGTGCTCCGAGTCCTTCGCCGGCAGCAGTAAGGGTGCCGCTAGCTGAAATCCTTTGTCGAACACACACACACACATATATATATATATATATATGTATGCATACCAGAAGCATAAATTGGTTTTTAAAAATAAAACCTTAACTTATATATATAAAGCGTGAATCATGAAACCAATTCAACCAAATTCTCAAACTGTATACACGTATATTCATAAACCAAAATCAACCGAACGTGTATATTCCATAAAACATTAAACTAAAAAATTCTTCAAACAATTATTCTCAAATTCAACAATTTTATAGAACCATAGATTATTAAATTTGAGAATTTTTAACGAGAATCACATATAGAAAAATTATTGATTCTCAATGATTTAACATAAATAGGCTCTAGATACCACTTATTAGAACAAAACTGTGATGAAAACCATCATCACCCAGGATCATTCATGTCAAATCATCAAGAATATTAATAAGATGCGGAAGCTAACCTGAATCCATTGATTGAATGTGATTCTTGAGTCCTTTGGTTGAGGATCTTCCAAGTCTGGTACGTAAATCTTCCTTCACAGAATGCTCTGTAATTTCTCTGTAGATGGGGAACAGAAAAATAAATGTACGCACTGACTTGGGGACCACAACCCCTTTATATAATTGCTAAACCCTAGCAATTATCCTTAATTACCAATTTAGCCCATCATAAAATTAGTAATTACCCTTTTAGTCTCTACACATAGGAGGCTCACACTTAATGATGCATTAAAAAACCCAAAACCCAAATTGATCACTTTTAATTAGATAATCTTATCTGATAGCCTTTAATTCATATTTATTTAATATATTAGCCCATATATCGGATTTTGATCCAACACTTCCTCCTCCTCTACCGGCGCTGCGGTTGGTGAAGGCATAGAAAAAGGACCAATCGACAGTAATTCAGTGGCATCAATGAGGTTTGTGAATGGTTCATGAGTGCAAGCCCAACTTTACCATGCTCGAATCCCATGCTTCTTGCTCTGACAAGGTTACGAACCGTTGCGATTGGTGAAGGCATAGAAAAAGGACCAATAGACTCCAATTGGTGGCATCGATGAGGTTTGTGAATGGTTCGTTGGTGTAAGCCCAGCTTTGCCATGCCCAGATCCCACGCTCCTAGCTTCGACGAGGTTCACAATCCACTGCAGCCGGTGAAGGCATAGAAAAAGGACTAGTCAATGCCAATCCAGTGGCATCGATGAGGGTTTGTGAATGGTTCATCGGTGCAAGCCTAGCTCTACCATGCTCGGATCCCACACTCCCAATTCCAATGAGGTTCACAAATGGTTCGTCGATGCTAACATAACTCTGCCACGTTTGGATCCTATGCTCCCAGCTCTGACGACGTTCACGAATGGTTCGTTGGTGCGAGCTTTTCCCTACATTCCGACGACGGTGAGAGCATGGGGGGCGAGATAGTGCCTACATTTGGGCGAGATCGTGCCTCCTTCCTTTTTGACGACAACTCTATCGTCGGCGCTAGAGCAGGTGTCCAAAATAAAATACGCTGTTGGAGAGGGAGGAGATTGCCAGAGAGGGAAGACCTTTTCACCCAAATTTCTATTATTTTAACTTTTTTTGAATTTTATTCAAACTAAGTGTTGAAGGTTCTACCTAAATTTTGATATCTCCACCGTTCAATTTCTTCTTTTTTTTTTATGTCAATCGTGTGGTTGTTCATTGCATTCTCCATTGGTGGAGAATTATAACGCTCCGAAATTAATTAAGTGATATTAGTGTATAAAATAGAAAATTAATGTGTCATGATGTACTTTTAAACTTAATTTGACTATTTTGTGATATTTTTAAATTAATGTTATTTTTTATTATTTTAATGATTCTTAATTATTTTTAATTTTTTTTATTTGTTATTTTGAATTTTAGAACAAAACAATTAGTCAAATACCAATCACGTCATTTTTGCAAAACCGTGGGTGGTACACGGTTTTCCTTCCCTGTTTTGCTCTGCTCCGCTTTCTATTTATTTCTCTTTTCCTTCCTTTCCCTCACTCTTTTACGCTCACACTCTCCCTCTCTCACGCTCTCTCTCTCTCTCTCTCTCTCTCTCTCGCCTCTCTCAATGCCTCCCTTTCTTTCTCTCCTTCTCTCAAATTTTAATTCAAAATTTAAGCTCAAGCCTTACTCCTCAGTTGAATTGGAAGCTTGGGAATGAGATTGAGTGATTGTAAACTCGATTCAAAGATTAAATTAAGGTTAGTTTTTAAAATATCAAACTTTTTCAAATTTTTCTATTTTTATTGTATTTTGAAATCCAAGCTCGTTTAAGCTTAGAAAGCCCTTAGTCTAAATTAGTGAAACTTAAAACATCTAGAATCTAGGCTTGGTTTGATTAAAAACGGATTTAAATCAAGATTTTTTATTTTTTTCACATTTTTCATATTTTTGGATTTTATTGAATTTTTCTATGTAAATCTTGTTTAAACTAATTTAAAGGTGTTCTATTATGTTTTTTTTTTTTTTTTTATCATCTATGAGTGTTTTTCATGCGTGGGAATTGGGAAAATGAGAATTGGGCTCAGGGGAGGCCAAGACCTGATTTTAGAAAATTCTAAAATTTTTCAGATTGGCAGGCCGAACTTATACATCCAGCAGGCCAAAATTGGAGAATTTCGGTAGGCCGGTCTTGATTTGCGTTCGACAGGCCGAACCAGGGAGACTGACAGACCGATTGGACAAAGTAAAAATTTGTCGTTTTTCATCCATTTTCACTGTTTTGTATCCCGATTGAGATTTTAATCTTACAGTATGATTTTATAAACACAAATGGCACACTAGGACACCATTGGATAGTTTAGCAACATAGAATATCTTAGGCTAGATACTGATAAACTTAGTTTACATATTTAAGGTTGTTCGTGGTTTCGTGGAGCTAACATATACCAGATTGAGAATGCGGTGTTGGACATCGGCACGGATATTGAGGTAGGACTTCTACCCTTTCCTTGGTAGCGAAGTTTTTAAATGATTTTGGCCTTAAAATGATTTTTATGAAAATGTTTTCAATGATTAGTTGAAAAAGGTTTTTATCAGTTGTTTTCATAAATGGTAGAATGAGGTGATTTTCGTAATGAACCACATAATATATGTAAATGAATATACTTAGTAAAATGGGATTTTAATAATTATAGAAAGGTATAAATGAGCATGATGCCATACTCAGAGATCGGATCGTGTAGAGTGCGATCTTGAGGGCAGGTCCTGAAATCCAACTGAGCCACTATAGTGGTAATAACTATGGTTTGCCCAAGAAATATAAAAAGGTACTTTTTATACGAACTGATTTGATAAGATTAATTTAAATGAATTTATCTATTTGATTCTATTTTCTAATTATATTTCTTAAAAGATAAATTTTATATTTAAATTATTTATCTGTTTCAAAGCATAGTCCTACTGAGCCTTTCGCTCACATTTAATTTGTTTTTTTAAAACCTTTCCCGTAGATGGAATTTAGCTTAGGATTGACGAATGGTCCGCAAACCGAACTTGCAAGCAGTAGAAGACTTGAGTAGATTATTTATATAAATTAACCAAGGCATGTATTATTTTAATTTCTCTCTTTATTTTGGACTGTGGCTGTAATTTACATATTATCGGTACTATGTGTGTGCATAAGTTGTGGGTTCGGTGAAACCCAACGTGCATTCCTCCCTCTTTGTTATTTTATCATTTTATTTCATCCCATTTTGTTTTATCTTACTTGTTTAATTATTGTAAATGATTGCTTAAAAGGGTTTTAAATTGTCATATTTTTTATTATTAACTAAATTCTTTAACTTGTGTTTAATCAAAATTTCAATTTAATTAATCTAATTAATCAGCCACGTCACCTCCTGTACTTCGAAACGTGACATGAATATGAGCTTTCACTACCATAGGCCTCCCCAAGTAGAATCAAATAATAAACTTCAAAATACATAGGATTAACCTCGTGGCCCAATTACCCGCTAAACAGTTCACCTAAAAATGTCGGCAACGAGTGGTATAATCTACCAATAACCATAATCACCCACACTTTACAAAAGTAAACACATTACGAACGTAAAGCTCGTGAAAAATATGCTTTCGGTGTAATAAGATATATCTCGCCCTTTCCAAAATTTTGAGCTTAATGACAAAGTTATATCATAAAAAGGTGAACATAAAATAGGCATTGAAAGCTTCCCAGAATAACCCAATACCTAATTTAGTATATAGGTGCATGTATAAACAGTAGCAGCCGCTGCTTAAGGCCCCACTTTTTTGAAAGGCCTCAGAATTTTTCTAAAAATAGACTATATTTAAGCTAGTATTTAAATTTAAAAGAAAATTAAATAATAATTAATCGTTTTATTTTTTTTTAATTCTATTACGTTGCTGCTTTTAATTTCCTAAGCCTAATTTTGAGATGTTCTAGGCAACGTGTTGGTCGTCCGAAACTTTTTAAAAATATGTGAAAATAAAAAATGAAAAAGGTCAACATAAATGGGCATTGAAATCTTCCCAGAATAACCCAATACTTGTTTTAGAAAGAGGTGCATATATAAACAGTAGTGCTTAACCTCTAGGCAGGTTAAACCGCTACTGAAGGCCTCACTTTAAAAGGCCACAAAATTTTCCTAAAAATTAGACTATATTTGAGCTAGTATTTAAATTTAAAATAAAATAAAATAATAATTAATCGTTTTATTTTTTTAATCTTTTTTATACTATTACGTTGTGGCTTTTAATTTCTTGGGCGTAACTTCTTTTGAGATGTTCTGGGCAACGTGTTGGCCTTTCGAAACTTTTCACAAATGTGAAAATAAAAAATAAAAATATGGTTCCTTCTATAAAAAATCTGAAACATTTAAAAAAAAAAGCTGAAATATTTTTCATCATTATTTTCATTATATCTCTCCCTTTCTTGATGTATATTTTTTTTTTTTAGTTTTTATTCTTCTTCTTTACATGGCATCTCTTCAATTTCATAAAACAAAAATCTCCCCTTTAAAATCTTCATAAGACTACAACTACTACTATCTTCTCAATAAGCTCTTTGGATTTTTATCTTTCTTAATGACTTCTTGTTGACTTGCTATTTGCTAATTGAAGGTTTTTAAAATTTTATATTAGCTATTTTATTTTTGTTCTTATTATGTACATACTTAAGTTAAGAATAAACATTTCTAACAAAAAATATGCCTTGAGGATATGACAAACTAAATAAAAATTATTTTTGATAGATGCATATTTTGTATGTTTTGTTATTTGTTTAAATTTTATGGTTTGATAAAAGCTCAACTTGGTTGCTACAAATTGTTGACTGTTGAAACATCTTTCTAGTTGGTAGAAAACCTTTTTGATATTAAATTTTCAATAACATTATCACTTTTAACCTTTTCTTTTTTTCCTTTTTTTTTTTGTCTTAGATATAGTAAGTTGTTTTATTATTTTGAATGATAAAAAGATATATATTTTTTCAATTCAAGGTAATAAATTTTCATTTAAAAGGGACTTTTTTAAAAGATTGTTTAACGCCTCAAAATTTGCGGAGCAGACCATGTATATAAATTATATATATACATGTTCACAATAAATTTCATCTTCGGATTAGACATGACCATAAACAACGTGCATTGTAATCTCAACCTATGCGTCTCCAAGATATTGTAACCTCAAAAATCTTAATCACTAAGGAATCAATTCACTACCTCTGCCTTTCAACACAGCATGCCTTGTGACTGGCTAGGAGCAATTGAATTTCGTTGACTTTATCAAAGAAGGAATGATTTAAGCTCATAAGTGTCTCTTACATATCATATTCATGGTGGGTCGTCAGTGTTGGCGAGTCATGAGTCAAGGGTGCAGGGTGTTGGGAAGGTAAAAGATTATGTGACCTCTCTCCATGTGGTGTGTCCGAAGTCAATCACAAAGAAATCAGCTTTCTAATTGAAAAGGAAAAAAAGAACACGGAAGTGATACATCACAAAAGATGATAGGAAAAATTAAATTCCTGCAAATTTAATTTAAATCCTTTTCTTTCACTCTTTTTCTTGCTAATTTAAATGCTTTTCTAAACTAATGCTTAACGTGCTTCAGACTCAGACAAATAGAACAAAAGCTTTAGCCTCATTTTATAGGCCTTGGAGGAGCCCTCTCCACCTTTATTCTCTAAGCAATGTGGAAGTAAAGAGCTCCTTTTACTTTGCGATTGTTTTTGTTGTTGGGGGTTGGGCCGTTGAGAAAATTTGAACTCTTTGTCTTCTAATAAAGTCAGGTGCAGCTGCTAGGCTTTCAAAGTCTAGCACTTTTGAATATGTTCTTTTAATTTGTCTTTTAATTGCCTCTTAAACGTATCGAACATTTGCAATTTATCTAAAAAACTTTTAATTTTGACAAGTTGTATTTTAAATTTATGAATTTTTCGCAAATCACCTCCAGTGATAGCAATGTTAGTTTGTTTTTATTATTGAAATTGACATATAGTTTTCATATGAATCGTAAATCAATAGTGTTTGGCATAGAGCAGTTCAGACCTTTATCTCAGTTATGAACATTGTAAAGTTATCACATGTTACAGTAAAAAAAATTTGCTATAATGTAAAGCTCTCACATGTTACTGTAAAAACAGTTATAACCAATGGTTTTCACCGCTATGCCAAACATTTTATAAGAGCATGAAAGCTCTTTTTTATGAATGTTAAGCTAAAATTATAATTAAAACAAAATTAATGTAAAATTTTCTATTCTAATAAAAACTTAACATCACGGTAAATTTGATTTAGAATACATAGAGATGATTATTCATGTCATTAATCAATGATTCATGTATAAGTTACATATCAATTTCAGTCAAAAAAAAATCCTTGTCAATGAGGGGTGAGATGTTATATATTTATAAATTCATGATACAACTTATCAAAATAAAAAGTTTAGAAGCAAATTGTAAATATAAAATAAGTTGATGAAGGAACAGTACAGTTTTTAAGGCACCTATTAGCCAATAAATGGTTGAATAGTTTGCCCAAAAAAACTATTGAATAGTACCGGATGCTTGTTTATTGTACTCAAACCATTAATTTTGATGGTCAGTTCCAAAGCCTTTTTTTTTTTGGGTGGGGGATTTAGTTCAGAAGCTTTAAGGGAAGAACATTCTTCTTTGTACTGATACACGAGTTGAAGTACACGATAGCCTTTTTTTTTTTTTATTTAAAGGGAAGTAAAGAATTAGATCATCAGTAATTAGTAATTAAGAATAAAAATAAAAAGATTAAAATATAATAGCGTTTAAATAAAAGTAAAATTTATTTTTATATACAATCACCCAGAGAGAAATACAAAGCAATAGAGATAAACAAAAAAAGAACAAAAAAGAGGAAGAAAAAGAATAAGGAAAAGAAGAAGGAGAAAGTAGTAAAATTAAAAATTTAAGTATTAAAAAAAACACATGATTTAAGAAATATTATGTCTTTAAATATTTTTAAAAGTGTTATTTACTTACATTAAGAATTTAAATTGTGTTATTTGGTGTAATTTTTATTTTCTTCAAATTGATTCCCTTATTGAATAGACAAATCAACCAAAAAAAAGGAAATTAGCAAGGTAAAGCAAATGTTTAAGGTAAGAAAAATATATTTTTCATACTATAGACTGGCTGACAATGTAAAGGTATATAAAAAGCAATTTTTATAAGAATCATTTATTTGAAAGACTTCCCTAATTATCCTTTGTATTGCATTGAAATAGAACATTTGCTTTGACTAATAAAAAGATTTATGTCTATTTTAAAAAAGATTAAGAAATAAATAAAAATAGATTAAGAAATAAATAAACAACTTTTTAACCGGTTAGACTTTTAAACAAAGAGATTACCCTCAATATCTGTGCTAAGTATATCTCAAACATAATTAACAAAAAGTTAAAAAAAGGTATTTTGAAATTAAAATAAAAATAAAAATCACAAAAATAAAGGAAAACATCCTTATCCAAAATTAACGAAAGAAACCTAATATCATTTTTCAGACGAACAAGAAAGGAGGACTTCATGTTCAACAACAACGTTAAAACTTGTTCATCAAGAGTGAGGATGAATCAGGTTGGGGGTGATTTTTCTGCAAAAATAAACATATATTTATGACGTGGCATTTTGCCCACGCGAGGCGTCGAGCATCCATATACTGACGATTAGACATTGAAGCATCTAATACCCTGAATACTAGGAGCAACTGGAGCAACCATATCATACCCTAAATAGTATAAATTAATTAGCTACTACATAGTTGCGGAAGCGGAGAGAACGTCCATATAAAAAACTGGTATTTTAATCACAATAATTTTTAATAAAATTTTTAGTCATAATATTTGTTGTGATTAATATGTATTTAGGGCATGTTTACTTTGCATCAAAAGAAAAGAAAAAATAAGGAGTGATTATCTTTCTCTTTAAATAATGTGTTTACTTACAAAATCAGTAATAAGAGTTTTGTGAACCCCACATAATATAAATAATAAAGAAAAAATTATCAATCATCTTATATTCTTTAGTATTGATTCCCTATCAAAAAGAATAAATACCATATTTACTTGATATCCAAATTCAAATGTTATTATTTAATAGCTATTAATTATGTAAAAAGAATATTTTAGTAATTATATTGAATAAAATCATCATTCTTAAATATATAAACACTTAAAAGGGAATAGTATTGTTTCTCATTACCCTCATCAAATAAGTAAGTAAACACTAGAATGAGAATAAATGATGCTCACTCTCAATACTTTACTCTCCTTTCCAATCTTATTATTTTTTCCTTTACGTTCCTTTACGGTATAGTAAACATGCCATTAGTCATAAACTTTAGTTTAATTTTTGTTGCGATTAAAACTTTTAGCTATGAGATTCTTAGTCATGAAAACATTTCATGATTAAAAATCTCATGGCTTAAAGTTTTAGTTACAATAAAAATTAAATTAAATTTTGTGACTAATTGCACATTAGTCACAACATTTTATCGTGACTAAAAATTATCTTCACTAAAAATCTAGTTTTTTGTAGTGTATTTCAAACATGTAAAAAACTTTAGTTAGGGTTGTGTGTCAATGTTGTGAATAATGTTTTTACCAAACTCAAGTATTACATGTCTCAAAAAAATTTTCCGATGGATTTACAAAAAAAAAAAGGAAAAAAAATCATCCTTCCTGCAAACCTAGCCCTAGTGCCAAATCATTAGATTGCATGGGGATTTAAGCATTGACCCTACTGTATCAAGTTTGGTTTGGCACGAGGAGTTTGACACTCCCATATGCACGACACATTTGGCGCATAAACTAAATATATTCTTATTCTATTTTTTCATTCATTCTTTTGCCTATTTATTTATTTTACAAAACAAAATCTATCATATTTAATATTAAATTTACAATTATGAAAACTAAAAAAAATATTTCCCATCTAACTCAATAGTTTATATGGCCAAGACAACTATGCAATGAGTTGTCGCAACATAACACGTGAGAATATAGACGAAAAAAAAAAATTGTCGATTGAGGTGGATTTGCCCAGACTTTTTTTTTTTTTTTTATCAGTATTTTAACTACCTTAAAACCTCATGTGTCACACTCGGACACTCTTTAAAAGAAGCCAAAACAAATTCACAAATATAAAGATAATTGTAAGGTTAATTACAAAATTGTATCTTATAGTTTCAATTATTTTTTAATTTATTCATCTGTTTTTAGAAACTGTAAAGGTATTCTTTGAATTTTAAAATCTTATTTCAATTTCATTTTTATGAATAAAAAATTAAGCAAAACAGTATAACTACCCTTATATAGTTATGAAAAACATTTTATGTATTAAAAACATAAAAGATCCTAAAACAAAATATAAAATTTCAAAAAAAAAATAAATTTAATGAGTTTTTAAATTTTAAAATATTTTTTAAATTTTTTTCTCGATAAGAAACATATATTTCATAAACAATTAGGTTTAAGTAAGGGTATTTTTATCTTATGTCTATTTTTAGTCAAAAAGTCTATAAGAAATAATATTGAAACAAGTTTTAAAATTCAAATGATACCTTAGTTTCTAAAAACATATTGATAAATTAAAAAATAATAAAAACTAGAATGTATAGTTATGTAATTAACCCTAATTTGTAGGTAATTTTTTCATAAGAACCAAAAAAAAAAATCGTTAGATCTTAAAAAAAATGATTTTACTCAGTGTTGACGGTTAGAAAGGGATGGGTACCCTTTTTTTAACATATAAAAGTGAATATCAATGATAATAAGAATAAGTGGAAAACTTCAAAGCCATCGCACCATTAACAGAAAATCCAAAAGTAGCCCCCCTTATGTTTTAGTTAAATTTCATTTTACTCCTGTGTTTTTTATCACGCAAAATATATATATATATATATATATATATATATGCCTCATGTTTAAAAATATCTCTTAAGGTTTCTCAAAGAAATAAAATATAACTCTTTAATTGACTAAATTGTTCGAAATGACATATAGGTCTATAATGCTTAGTAGTTAAACATTATTTTGTATTTTTATAACAAAAAAATTAAATTTAGAGAGAAAAAAGTAAGACATATTTATTAAATATACTATTAGGATGTTTGAAATAGTAATTGAAACTATATAGTTAAAACTACATACTGTAACATTGAGAGCTTCATATTGTAGTAAATTTTAACTTTACACTATAACATATAAGAGTTTTACATTGTTGCGGTTTAAGCAATATAGTTAGAACCACTCTTCCAAACAAAACATTTATTTAAAAGAAAAACAATCCAAAACTTAGCATGTTAAATTTGTTTAATCCTATAAAGGATATGCGGTTTTGTGGCTACGCATGCCTAATCAAATTTGGAATTGTTGGACTGAGGAAGCTCTACATTGTATTGTCTTCTATAATCGTTCAAAAAACACTAGCTTTTTTTTTTTCCTTGATCTTATTTGCTTTTAAATCTTTTTTCAAAAAATTGAAATAATTAATGGCATTAAAATTAAATAAAATTACTGAGGTTATTTTTGTATTTCAAAAGTTTTGACAACTAAAAGGTTTTTTTTTTTTTTTAAGAAATGTAGGGGACTGGATAATTTGAAAACAAAAAGAATACTTTTAAAATGATCAAAAATACAGAGATAAACATTGAATTTAGCAAAAACTAGGGGGTTTTTTTTTTTTTTTTGGGATTTTTTTCCACCATTAATGTCACCCTTCAGAGGTCTTCATCTGGTTGGGGAACCCGCCAGTGGCCGGTTATCTTTATCAGGCAAAGTGGAGATGTACAGGAATGTTCAGTTCAGTACAATGCTAGCACGTGGAATACAATCAGCGACGCATTTGACGGTTCAGAACGATCACTCACCAAAATGCACTGGATTCTGTGCGACGCGTGGTGATTTACTTTTGGCTGACGTGGTGTTCTACTTTTAGTTTTTTTTTTTTTAATTCGTTAAACTAATAAAAGAAATAGACGAAAGATATAGGCGAAAGTCATGGCAACCTTGTCGTTTTGTGAGATGTGCTTCGATCTTTATTAATTTATCAAAAGATGCGTTTGTGTTCCTTTCGAAAAACGATAGGTTTGTTTGAAGGAGGAAAAAAAAGACATGTTTGTTATTTTATTTTCCCTGGTGATAAGTTTTGGAGGCGAAATTTATGAAGACCATTAGATCATTATTTAATTGGTATTAAATAAATTTGGATGTAGGAAACGAATAAAACCTTGGATTACCATCTTTGATTTCAAAGCATGTTCCAAACCTAACATAATTGAGGGGCTCTCTTTTTCTATGGCCACGGTTGATAGAATTCTTTAGATATTTATAATTATATAAAACCCAAGAATAACTATATCACAGCTTTAGGATCATACTATGTCAAATTATCAAGAAACTAAATTAAGGATAAATGCTTGTATCTATAGCAGCAGTTATCAACTATTGTGTAGAATTTCTACGATAATAGATGAACAGATTATTATCTTCTTCAATCAAATCACTTTAGTCTTCAGTAGATTTTTTCTCTTCTTGATGGGGAGAGAAGAAAGCTTTAGAATATTTGATGTATTAGAGACCATAATCTATAATGCCTTTATGTACTTTTTCGCTAAGGTCCCATAAAACCTAACTGGATCAATATTGGGTATCTACTCATTAAACCAATACTCGGTTAGTAGCCTATAGGTTTTTCATTAATAGACCACTTAAATTAGCCCACTATAATTAAATAACCATAATATAATTGTTATATTAATATATTGCCCATAACTTAATGGAAAACTAAAATTTCCCAACAATCTCCCACTTGGGCTACATATGGATTTCATCTTGTCTTGCATGACATCAATCCACTTTTGAGAGTTTGAACTTTGCATAATTTATTGGAAGTTGATTGGGTCATCTTCCACTAAGCCTACATCAACTTTATGTTCTCTGAGAAGGAAGATATAATCATCCGAAAATCACACTTCTCCGTTCTTTAATGAATGACACTTCTTAAGGTTGTTAGGTTTGCTCTATTGTTACATTAGGAAGAACCCAATTGTTGTCTTGTTCTTGAACAATGTCAGGAATAGGAGCCTGATCATGGTTGTTTTGTATCGAATTGCATCTTGAACAATGGTAGGAATTAGAGCTTGACCATTGTCAATAGCAATATCTTCTTCAAAGACAACATTCCTTACTTTATATTCCTAGTCAATAGCAATTTCTTCTTCAAAGATAACTTTCCTTACTTTATCTTCCCTTTCAAACCCAACATCCACAAGGAATCTCACAGTTCCTGTCTCAAAGAAAGACTTGGTAGTGGGATCATAAAACTTGAAGGTCCAAGGGCACTTAGCGTGTTTAATAAAGTAGATACTAACCGTTCTTGAGTCTAATTTCTTTTCATTTGGCCTATATGACTGTGCCTCCATTGGACAACCCTAAATGTGTAAGTGCCTTATGCTAGGCATTTTGCCTGTCCATAACCTATAAGGGGTTTTGGCTCCTGCTTTGCTTGGAACTCTGTTAAGGATATATGATGCAGTCTTTAGTGCTTTTCCCCATAGTGATTCAAGTAAAGAAGAATGACTAATCATGCTTCTCACCATATCCTTAAGCGTTTTATTTCGTCTCTCTACAACACTATTCATGCTGGGTTTGTCCAACAGTGTGTATTGTGGGACGATTCCATATTTTTTACGAATCCTAGGCGTTGTTCTCCTAATCCATCATATCTATCATAATACTCACCATCACGGTCAGATTTGACAGCTTTAACTTTCTTCTTAAGCTGAAGTTCAAATTCGGCTTTAAAAGACTTGAAAATGTTCAAGGATTAAAACTTCTCATGTATTAAATATAGGTAACTATATCTTGAGTAGTCGTCTATGAACGTATACTATTGGCCATTCTAAGAAGCCATAGGGAATGGACTACAAATATCGATATGTACAAGTTCTAAGATGTCTTTATGTCTATTGGGACCTAATTTCCTTATGTTTGTCTGTTTCTCCTTGATGCACTCAATGCAGACTTAAAAGTCCGTCAAATCTAAGGGGTTAAGAATTCCATCAGACACAAGTCTTTGAATTCTCTGTTTAGAGATATGACTTAAACGCTTGTGCCATAAGGTAGCGGAATCCTCATTTAATTTATGCTTTGTACCATGTGTGACAATATGCAGTATTTCATTATAGGAATTGACATTATCAAGCATGTAAAAATTGTCAATTAAAGAAATATTACCAATAAGATTTGAATTTTGAAAAATACTTACTTTATTATTTCCAAAAGACCAAGAATAAACGGATTGTCCAGACTAGAAATAGAAATTAAATTCTATCTAAAAGACAGTAAAACATAAGTCTCATACAAATCCTAATAAAATTCAATTTTTAACAATAATCTAAAATTAAGGCCGGTAATATGAGTTGCGACATGACGACACGACATGAATTTTTGTGGGCTAGTGTCAAAAAAATTAACCCCGGGTTAGTTTAGTATCAACCCGAAACTGAACCGTCCAAAAACAGTTCGTGTTTGGGTCAACCCACCTAACCCGAAACTAACTCGCTTATATTTATTAAGATATTTTTTATTCTGTTATTATATATCAAATTAGATATAGACAATAGTATAACCATAAACATCAAAACCCTACCTCTCACTTTGGAAGACAAATCAATTCCGTTATCTTATCTTTCTTGTGATGGCTCGTGGCATTTTAAGCATTCTAGTATCAACAGTTACATTAGAATCTATATTTAGTAATAGTATCACTAATTGCTACGATGGCTCGTGATATGTTTTGGACTTGTTGGATGTTTTTAAACTTTTAGGATTGCACTTTCTTGTTGTTATGGTATAAAACTCATCTAATTTTATATTTGTTTTTGTGTTATATATAAATTAGTGTAGGTGGGTCATAGACAAGTTACGGGTCACAATCAGGTTGCAGGTCAAATATGTTAGTGATGTGCCCTAAGCCAATTATGTAAAGACCACATATTGACTTCATTATATTTGTATTTTATTAATAAAGAGGCATTTTCATTATTGTTTTTTATTCTAATTTCATGAATAGTTAATTCTGCCTAAGGTCATTAAGTATGTGACTTGATAGTAAAACTCTTAGTTGAAAATTAAATTCTATTCTAAATTATCCCTAGTCGGTCATTATTATTGGGATAATAATGAATAAAGATTAGTATAAAGTTTGACTGATGATTATATTTTACTAATCATGTGTATGAGATACTAAATCAACTCGTAGATACATATTTAAAAAATGATATATTGGATCGACCCACTATGAGAATACTGCATGGATAATTGTCATAAGTGATTCTCATCATAATAGTATTATCCTAGTCCTCTGATCTGAAATCACCATTATTTCCTACATGACAAGTTCTATATTTTGACACATTCTAATATTATCTTTAACAGGATGATGAAATGGATTGTTGTTGGACATAGAGTGAATCATGCGAGGAATGTGAGTGATTAAGAAGGAATTTGTTCCTCATTTATTATAAGAAAGATATCTATGGGCCCCTCGATAAGTTAGACTAAAGAAAAATGTATAGCCATACTAGAATGAATTGATAAGGGTTATCAATATCATTCTACTTAAGATCGAGAAATAATATGATTAAATAGTATAAGGATGACATAAACCATGCCTTATGTTCAATCAAGATTTCTAGTGACAAAAGGACTTTAATACTTATTGGGGATTAGATTATGTCAGATTATTGGTATTCACATAACTTGGGTAATTATAATGTCTAGCTAGATGCCGCTTATGATTTGTGGGCCAAAAATAGAATTTCAAGCCCACTACCAACGTTATGTGAACCTACAGGGTTGTACACTTAGAACAGACCGAAAACAAATTTTGGGGTTTATTGTGTCTAGGTTCAATGAAACTGATAATGTCTAAATTCAATGTACTAGATATGTCTAGCACTACAAGAAAAAACTACTTTGAACGACATATTATTTACTACATGTAGCTTTTGAATGTCGTTGAAAAGTATATATAACGACATCTCCAACAAAGATGTTGTTAATGACATTTGAAACAATAATTAACGACATCTATATAAATGCCATATTAAAGCTTTTCTTTTAACGACAATAGTTTAGTGTTATTAAATTATTTGACGACAAGTAGAAGATATCGTCAAAGCCTTGGAGATTCTACGACACCCGTTAGAGACGACATCTTGAGCAATATCGTCTATAAGGGGTGTTGTAGAATCTCCAAGACTTTGACAACATCTCCTACTTGTCATTAAATAATTTAATGACAATAAACTATTATCGTTAAAAGGAGACCTTTAATACGGTGTCTATATAGATGTCGTTAATTATTGTCTCAAATGTCATTAACGACATGTTTGTTGAAGATGTCATTGTATGTACTTTTCAACGACATTTAAAAACTACATGTTATAAATAATATGTTGTTAAATGTAGTTTTTCTTATAATGTAGGTTCATTAAATCTGATGTTATCTAGATTCTATGAATCATATTTGAATTACAGTTTACCCTAATTAAAATCTGACTCTATCTCGAAGTCAATATATATATATGTGTCTGTGTTTAGGGTTTCTGGCCGAATTAGAAGAGAAAAGGCATTCTCTTATTCTAAAAGGATCCTAAAATTAGAGAGAGTCATTTAACGAAAAGGAGAGGGCGCTAGCACACTAATTCAGTTTTTTGAGAGAGTCTGTTCGTGTGGATACCTGCAGAGAGCGTTGCTCTAAGTAACAACGTCTAAATCCGATCTCAAATACAAAAAGCTCGAGTTAAGGTATCACTGGAGTGAACCCGCTCTCTTCCTTTTAGAAATCTTGCCATTTTTGTCATCCTAGTAAGATTCTATGACTTTCTAATCAATCTAATCGAAATGCATGGATCCTGCGAGGGTTTTATATGAATTAATTTTAATTTTTTGCTACATATTTGAATCACAAAACCCAACAAAATATGGGTCATGGGTCATTTTTTTTTACATTGCACATAAGGAACGGGTTGGCACGGGTAATGTTCGTGTCAACCCGTACCAGAACGGGTCGGGTTAGGGTTGAGAATTTTTAACCCATTCATGTCATGGGTCGGGTTAGTGTCGACCTAAGTTTTGTAAAAATTAACCTCAACTTGAATCTGACCCGACCCATTGACTCGATTTGCGACCCTTATCTAAAATGTCCTTATAGCTTCAACTGCAATTTTATTGCCATTGCCCGCAAAGATGAATCTTTCAGCATCACTTGGCGGTCGGCTTCCTAGGCAACCCTACGTAGACATACTTATGTGAGTAGTAGCACCAGAATCTACCCATCAAGTATCTGTAGGTATAGAACTTAAATTAACTTTAGAACAAACCAAAACGAGATGCTTACCATTCTTTTCACGCCAAGCTGTGTATTTGGAACACTCTTTGTTCATGTGTCCTCCCTTCTTGTAGAAATAGTAGGTAAATTCCTCATTCTACTTCTTTAGTTTCTTCTGCGGAGGTGTTCCAACTGCAGCTTCTTTAGCTTTCTCTCTTTTTCTTGTTTTGAGAGATTGATGCTAAGTGAGCACTTTTAGTCTTACCTCACTAAAGTCTTTATTCTTCTTGCACCGATTGAGTATGAGCTCATTAAGAGTCCATTTGTCCTTTTGGTTATTGTAACTCACTTTGAAATGTCCTTATTGTGTAGGAAGGGAAATCAAAACTAAGTACACAACCAAGTCCTCAAATAGCTTTAACTTTATTGATTTTAGTTTTGAAGCGAGATGAGACATCTCCATGACATACTTCCTTATGTTCCCTTTTCCTTTATACTTTATAGAAACGAGTTTAGCCAAAAGGTTACTCGTTTTCAACTTTTCATTCTTAGCAAAATATTGCTCTATTTCCTCAAGGAAATTCTTAGCATTACTTCTCTCAGTAATAGAGCTCCGAAACGACGCCGAAATGGAGCGTTTCATGATCATTAAACATATACAATTAGAGCAATCCCACTTCTTGATTTTTGTTTCATTTGGGTTTGCCGTAGTGGAAATGGGTCGCTCTCCCCTTAGAGCAAAGTCTAAATCCATACATCCAAGAACAATTTCCACGTTCTCTTTCCAAACCTTAAAATTTTTCCCATTCAGCATTAGGATTTTGCTAACTTAAGCAGAAACATTTGTAGTTGTAGCAATAGAAACTGAATAGAAAACAAAACAAAACAACACACTCACAATCAAAAAATATGTCATAATAAAACAAACAAATGACATAACAAAACAAAATTGGGGACCCATCACAAGATACTTAGCACAATATCATTGTCTAGTCTTTCGACAGGGACATCAATTGTAAGTAGTACTCTCAATGCAGTAATCAAATATTGATAATAAATCATGTTAAACAATAGCCTTTCTTTGAACCGACTATTGTTCACATGAAAAGCTTTATAATTGTCACATATGTATTACCACAGGTGTGCCCGTTATTTGGCCAAACGGTAACCTTCTTTTGGGCTAGTCATAATTAGCATAAACAACAAACACACAAACATCTCAATATTTCTAGTTAGATTAATCTACACAATAAAAGTTATTTTGGCAACATATTATTTCAATCAATTTTTTTAAAAAATAAGAAGCAAACTATGCATATTATAATCCTTAACAATATTAAAACAATTGTTTTGAAATTCTTTAATAAAAAGTTTTTTTTTTAATTTGCACCACCTAGAGTGCCATGGCGCTACAAAATTCTATCCGCCATGCCGCGGTGTTGCGCGGAACTTGTTTGTTACGCCTCAACCCCATAAGGCCTATCTAACGAGACCTCTAGTATAATCAAGTCTTATACTCGTTACTTATAATCCTACTTATAAGATTATTAAGTTAAGTGTTAGTACTAATTAATCTTGAAGGTCAATAAATATGAAATATACACTCTAATTGAGGTCCTATCTTAGAAGAACTTAGAAAAATGTTATCAGTAAATATGAAAACGTTAAGAAGAAAAGATTAATATGAAGGGTTCCAGCGGGAAAAATAAAATAAAATAAAAAAGAAATACATGAAAGGAACATAAAGTAGGACAAATAAACAAATAGATACATGAGCATAGAATGGCATCAATGCATATCCTAAGGCACGCGTAAAACAAGATGTTCACTACCGTCACTCGCACGAATATAAAATAATTTTTACGTATATGTGTAACAAATCCAAAAAGTTAGGTCAGAGAATAAAAGCTCAATTACACGTGGACGGTAACTGTGTACCTATTACGCTAATTTGTAGTAGCGTTTCCATTTTTTTTTTTAAGTGAAAACGATTGTAGAAAAGAATGTCTATGCTCTTTTTTTTTCTTTTTCTTTTTCTTTTTTTTTTGTTTAGGGTTTCACGAAAATATATTTTTAATCTCTAATATTTCATTTTTATTTATTAGTCTATAATCTTTTATTTTAATTGTTGAGCGGTCAATTTAAGGGTTAAACCGTTAATTTTGGTGACAATTTTGTCATCTTTTTTTTGTCATTGGGCACTAATTTGTTATTTTTTTAATAACTTTGTGTTTTTCCGTCCAAATTTATTAGTTTGACGGTTAAATTAGTTCTTCAAAAACTAAAATCAAATGTTAGGATTGATAAATCAAAAATAAAATATTGGGAGACCAAATGTTTACTTTCGTAAAAGGTCGGAGACTATTGAAGCAATTTACATTTGGTTTATATATAATTTAGAAAACTCAAAACTATAATTCCCATGACAAAAGTAAGAATTCAGCTAAAAATATATTTTAGAAAATTCTGGTCTTAAATTATGATACAAAATGACCATATGTTTGGTTAGTAGGTGTTAATTAATTTAAGAAAAACCAGCCCTACTCCCTTTTGACTCTCCCCTCCTTAGTTATTAAGTTTTCAAACTTGCAAGAGTACATTTTTATTCATAAAATAATTAAAAAATAACAATATCATAGCTAATAAATGTAAAGTGATTACGTGAATCAAGCTATCCAATGCCAAAATTTGAGGTATGCTATCTTTGATGTCAATTTTAGGAACCAATTTGTAAACACTAAAATTTCAAATGATACAGTGTAAAGCTTTTACATGCTACAACATAAATCAAAAGTATGCTATCGTATAAAATTTTTCAATGACACAGCATTTTAGTTTCAACTTGATTTTTGGATACTCTAATATTAAAAGTCAAATTTGACACTACAATAGCATTGTAGATTATTAGGCCGTTTGCAAAAACCGTGGGAACCAACAGTTTCGGTTTGAAAACTATAGCATTGAGTGCTTTATATTGTAGCAACTTTTTTATTTTTTTACTGTAATATGTAAAAACTTTACACTGTTTAACTGATGGTTTCAATCGTTTTTTAAAGGGCTTATGTATCTTCCCTCTTATATAATAAAACTTGACAGTAAAATTACTGATTTGACATTCATTGAAGATGCTCCGAAAAGGATTTTATTTAGAAGCTCCCTCCCTCTTAGTAGGATTTTTTGGGGGAAAAAAAAGAGTAATGTCAATGCATTCTCCATGTCGTATTGTCAATTTCTTGCCGGTTGGGAAAAGAAAAAGTTGGTGTTCTCCCTTCATTTTTGTTTAAAGAATTAAACGTGTCCGTGCAATGCTATTTCAATTATGAACCCTAGTTGCACGTGTTTTTTGTGCCCACGAAACGTTAGGTTCCTTTCGAATTAATATTAATCCAATTTCGGATAGCAGTTTTATATGAAATATGAGTCATAAAATGGCAAATTTGTGTCACTAGGCTAAATATTTGACATTTATAGGCAATTAAATAAACTTTAAGCAGAAGAATATTTTTCTTCCAAACAAAGGTCCCATTACTTGGCCAAGTTGTTACAACCGTACTATTTTATCATCCTTATGGGAAAAAAGTCAAATATTAATAAGAGACGTCGCTACCTTTATAACTTGACAGTGAATTCTCGTTTGGCTCTTCAACTAGCTCAAAAGATCTTCAGTAACATGAAAAATTTTTCTAATGCCCCAGATTCAGAAAAAGTCCTAAACCGTCTATTAATTGATTAAAATTTCTATAATAAGACACAGAATCTGGTTTTTTTTGACCGCCAGATTTGTATCATATGCTAAATGTCAAACCTGTATCAAATACAGTTTGTTTTGCAAACTCTTATCTTGATAGGATCTAAAAATACAAAAGATTTTGCACTCTTAGGTCCTCACTTCCAACTGAGAATATGTTTTTTGATCGTCACATCTTCGTATGCTAAAATCTGTATCAAATACAACGTATGCCCCAAACTTTTATCTTGATACGATCCCAAAATGCAAAAAATTTTGCACCCCTTGGCTCCGACTTTGATCGTTATGTTTATTTTTGAGGTAATGAGAACAAAAATTAAATGCATTAATAGCATGTTTGATATAATGATAAAAACCATTAGTTAAAATTATTTAACATATAAAAATTTTATACTGTAATAATTTTTTACTTGTTATATTATTTATAACTGAAATAATAACTTAGCCTGTCGTATACTAAACACCCTATAAATGTTTTTGAAAAATCAACCCATGTTAAAAGAAGCTCACCGATCGATCGTCCGATAAAACAAGATGGAAAACATCAACGGCGTCATAGAACTATCGTACGGCTGCAAATGAGTAACAATCTGGGTCCCACATTAAGTAATGAAAACCCCCTCGCAAGAAAACGGCCTTTATGAAATCTGACGCGGATTTTTTCAAAAGGGCCAAAAAAATCGTGTGGGTTGAGGGCGGCTGACCTACTTTAAGATTCCGAGTCTCGAAAAAGGCCGACCTTTCCAACATCCAATCACAACTCCACACGTGTCCCTAAATGAAAACCCCCATTTTTGACCATCCCGCAGGAGACGGCCGCCGCGGGACCCACCGAAACGGAGTTCACGGCCACCAGTTAAGAAGCTTCCAGCATTTGGGAGATAATAATAATATAAAAAAACACCGCATATATATACATAGATAGTACATACGCACATAATTAAATACATACAAACTAGACAATTTCTTATTACAATTTTTTCCATATATAGACATTCCCCTATTTCCAAAGGTGTGATACATTATCGTTTTTCCTTCCCTATCTCTCTAACAAGAAAATAAGACCCAAAAATATTTACATTTTTCATCTTAACCCCAAAACTTATGTATAACCACTCTGAAAACATCATCATTCTATTGTTGCAAAACTAGTAAAACGAAAGAGTAAAACCTATTTTTTTCTTCCAACTTTTTTTTTCATCTTTTCACTTAGGTCCTCTTTTACTCCACTCCACTTGGTCTTGGACCGCCTTTCTCATACGTCCTTCTATTATTTTTCCCTACTATTTTTTTTTTCCCATCACATCTTACGTAACTTTCTATTGGCTTCTTCTATATACAATGCTAGAGAGAATTTTGCCAATACCGGCCTTTGTGAGAGAAAAGGCTCAGGGCATTGGAGGGGGTGGTGGAAACTAACTTTGTATAAGCGGGGCAACAGAGCAATTAACTAAAAACATTAGGACTTGGCACTAATACTAATAATTACTACTAGTATTCTATGATTAGTCCTCCCATTGGGGCTCGGTGAGGAATTCCCTTTCTTCGCTTGGCGGTTCTGTACTTAACAGAAGTTGGTGGCGGCGTTGAAGGCGTGAAGCTTTGGACCTTGTTGTTGCTGTTATTGCTCTTTGACCTCCCATGGCTGCTGCTGCTGTACGAGTCCTCCGAATCCGACGCCATAACCGCCATTTGCTTCTTCCTCTTTTGAAAATTCTTCGATGTTCCCACAATCTGCAATTTACACCACAACTTGTCAGTAATCAATTAATACCCCCAATTACTGACACACCCAGAAGACGAAACTTTGTGAATTCAACATTACAGACTTGTTTGGATGATGGGAAAATGCAGTGGGAAAAGGAAAACGAAAGGGGCACGAAAGTTCTAAAAGTCTTGGCATTTTTATTTGTTAACCACCCAATGACTGACCACAAGAGGACAGAAAGTCAAACTCGTTTTTGACCAACCAAATGTATAACATTTTGGTTGAGCCGATTGGTTTGATTGCTTTGAGGAACGAAAACAAAAGAGAGAGAAATTTAGGGGGGAAAAAAGGGGTTTTATTGAAAAAAAAAAAGTATAATTAATTTTTACCTTGCAACCGAGAGAGCAGAATCTGAAGGAGTCAAGGAGGCTGCGCTCGCATACTTCGCAGGTATTGGTGACGCCTTTGCCGGGCCTTGGTTGAGGCCGTTCGTTCAAGAACACAACTCTCGCGCTGTTGATAATGTAGGTTTGGACTCCACTGATGTCCAATACCTTTTGAATCTCCGACACCCTGATCACATCATGGTATGAGGACCTCCTTATCTGTCATAACAATAACAACAATTAAAAATAAATGAATTTGTAATCAGAAATTAAACCCATGAAAAAAATTGATCAGCCGTTATGAATTCAAAAAAAATGTGAACTTTGAATTGAATAAAATTGGTGCTTAACGAATTGTTACGTGTTGGGTGTAAAATCACTGGTTTTGGCAATTTGGGTGAATTTTTTTGATTAAAAAAAGCATGCCATTAATGGTTTAATACCCCCAAAAGAAGAAAAAAAATAAAAGTAGGTTTTTTTATTTTTTTCCTTCAAAAATGAAAAATTTTCAAAAAAAGGCAGAAAAACAGTGGATTCCCTTGATACTCCAAAAGGAATGACTGAAAAAACAGAGAACTCAAATGGGGCAAAAAAGAAAAAGAAAACCCAGATGCCAAAATTAGTGAATGAAAACCATGAGAATCTAAAGAAATTAAAATCAATAAAGAATTAAAATAATAATAAAATAATACCTGAATAGCGCGATGGTCCCTGTGGAAAGAGAGGCAGAGAGAGCAGAGAGCGCCGTTCATGCAATCCAAGCAGTACATATTGCATTCGCTTTTGTGTGAATCGGCGTGCAACTTGCATTGCACAAAGAAGCTCTCTTTGAGCAGAGGTCTCAGCCATGGCGGCCACCTGTGGTTCTCCTCCTCTTCTGGACCCTGTTTTTCAAAAACATCCCAAAAAACAGAGTAAAAAGAAAAATCAGAGTCAGAAACCAAAACCCAGCAAGGGAATTCAATAAAAGATTGTAAAAATCATTAAAAAATGACGAGGAAAAAAGAATTGCCATGATTCTTCTGCTCTTGGGCTTGATTTCGCGGACCGTTGTGTCGTGGTTTTCGATCGCCAGCTTGAATAAACGAAATCAAAAATGAAAATACAATGCTTGGAAGGGGAAAGAAGAAAGAAGAAAGAGGAAAACAAGGGTTTTTGGATTGAGAGAAGCTTAGACAGAGAGAGAGTTTTAGAGAGAGAGGGGGAGAGAGTGAGGTTTCCAGAGAGAGGAGTTTAGGTTTTTTAGAAGAGTGGAGGCGGTGAAGGGAGATTATGGGTTCTTGTAGGGAGTGGTAGATGGCGTTGGGAGAGAGAGAGTTTTTTTTTTTAATTATTTATTTTTATTAATATTTTATTGTTTTTGAATTTTAGTTTAGTTTTTATTTTATTTTGTTTTATTATTTTGGGAGCAAGAAAGAAAGAGGTCGTTCTTATCCGCACAAAGTCCACACCGAACCTAGTCCCGAACCCAAACCAAAGGGAGATGCGTTGGGTGCAAGGAACCCACCTCCTTCTTTCCTTTTTATTTCCTTTCATTTTCATGCTCTTCTTTGGTCTTATCAATTTTTTTTCCTTTAATTTTCTTAAGGGCAGGGGGGATATTTATTATTTAAAATTCAGCCCCTTTGCTTGTCCTTCCTTGTTAGTGATCAACTCAACTTTTTTTATAAAAGCATAATGGTGATTTGGGCCTTACTTATTCCATTTAATTAAATAATTAATTGAGACACCCTCCGTGTTATGTGCTCTCTAACGTGTAATTATGTTGTATTATGCAGGGGGTGGTGACATCACATGTTTCTTATTTGCCTTTTTCTTCTTTTCTTTTTTTTTTAGTTGTTTATTGCCACTCTCTGGTTTTAATCAAAGCTTGCATCAGTTGCTAATCCTGTGGGTTCTTTGATACAATTTTCTTCTATTGAAATTCATGTGGTTTAATCAAATTCTTTTACATATTACCACAAATATTTAGAGGGTGTTTGAAAGGATCGTAGGAACCATTAGTTAGAACCATTTTTGCTATAGCATGTGAGAGCTTTACACTGTAGTAATTTTTTTATTGTCATTGTAGCATGTGAGAGCTTTACATTGTATCAATTTTTTTATTGTCACTGTAACATGTAAAAGCTTTACACTATTTATAACTGAATTTGTAGTGAAAACTGTGATTCCCATCACTCAACGAAACTAACAGGTTAGTTGATGTTTCTGCTTTTTGTGAAGAAAATTGTTTGATGCAACTACAAATAAGTAAGTAATAAGCTAGCTTTTATTTCGATATATTTTTGTCTTAAAAGGGTCGTTACAATATCAGTAGGATAGTTTCCTTAATAATGCAACTTAAGATCAATCTTGGTATTCAGTGGCGCTAGCATGGTAGCTAGAAATGTTCTCTCCCTCTGAAATAAAATAACACGCATATGCATAGATCTCTGGGATTGAACTTGTTCCCTTTATATTTCACCAATAGTCTGAGTAAAATCTGAAAATTGAACTTGATTGGGGCATGTGAACAAAACTAATATCCCTTTGTTTTTCAGAGAAAAGAAAAAAAATAGTTTGATTTTGGACAGTTCTTTTTTCTCCTTACCAAGCACTTCAAAAAGTACATGTCAATCAGGAGACACAAATATATAATTGAGTAGTAAGTACAAGGTTTTCTTGAGAGTTCAGATCTTATACCTGGGCCTAGTTGAAACAAATTAGAAATCCTGTGGTATCTTTGTGATTGGAATGCAACTAGAATCAGAACGAAAAAAATGTTGCACAAACTTTCAACTTGGTGGCAAATGGAATACTATTTGGGCAAACCTGATTCACTAAAAAATAGACTAAGACTGTTTGGGACAAGTTTATGTCATTGATGGCTTTAGTCATGTTACATTTGGTCTTGGTCGGCCAGTCTTGAATAATGAGCATGATAATCTCTTACACATAAGAAGAATTATCTAAACAACAGAACAAGTTCCTATTTCTAGGAAAAAGAAAGGATCACAAATATTTTTTTTAGTGTTGTTGTCGTTTCTTTCCTTTTTTTTTTTTTTTTTTTTTTTTGTGTGGATAAGGAAAAGGGGTTTGGGGGTTTGAATGTTACATTGATATTATTCCTTGGAAAAATGATGAAAACGTGTATAGTGCCGTAAATTGAAGCCAAACCAACACGAGTACAAGGATCTTTTTATTTTAGATCAAACATCCTCATTCTATATTTGCAATCCTCTTCCGTGAATTGGATTCCTATAAGAAAACCTACCAAAGCTACACAAAGTCACAAACGCTAAGAAAAATCTATCCTGGATTTGCTAGCCGCAAAATGGTGTTGTTTGTTGATTAATCCACAAAACCAACAATTCCATTTGCTCTCGCGCAAAAAAGAAAAAGACAATGTTTATGATGTAGAAGGCATATTTTGCTGTGGGTGAAGCATAAGTATTTTAACCGTCAAATTAAACTTTTAACAATTTGACATATAAAAAGAAATAAATTTATATCACGTGTTATAAATTTTTAATATAAATAATTATATTTAAAATCCTCATTCATTCGTTAGCAAGCGATGAAACAAAATTGTCTTTTTTATTATTAGAATTTAAAAAAAAAAAAAAAGCCTCAGAAAGGCAAATTTCCATCAATCATTATTGTCTGTTGTGCAAGAGGTAGAAGAAAAAATGAACAACTTTTCAAGGTGGTCAATGACTAAATGGAAGACCAAGATCACTCTTAGTGCTCCTGTACCCAAGCGGTAAACTGAATATAATTTTATAAACTATTCTCTTATCCCATGGTGTCAGGTTAAGCCTTCTTATTCGTCCTTAAAAAGACTTGACAGGTTTTTGTCATCAATATTAGTTCATGTTTGATCCTCGGCAAAATAATAATAATAATAATAATAATAATAATATCTAAATAAACAATTTAACATTATGGTTTTGGCGAATTGATATCATAATATTGACCATAACTTGGCAACTTTTCAATGAGGAAGTTCAAAATGAAGAAGCTCGGATCGTTAGGCCTCTTCATTAATGAATTAGAAGAGTTGAGTGTACAACCTACTCCTAATGAGAAGAGACAAAACACAATTGAAAAAAAAAAAAAAAGAGATAAACACCATCTCTCCATTAATAGTTGTTTTCTTTTTTCCGGGACCTCTTTGTTTGTTAATAATTGTTAGCAATAGGCTTAGGTGAGGGTTGACTTTTGCCGAATACATACACACGAAAAGAGATGAGTGGAGCTGTTGGATGAGTTGCATGGTAATGACAAGTACAATCAAGGTCTTATGATAACCCTTCAAAAAAAAAAAAATAAATGTCTTAAATACTTGCAAAAAAAGGTTTCATATTGATAGGGTGTGGAAGAACGAAATTACGGGGAGGATAAAGGTTTGAATCGTTAAATACTTAAGATTAAAAAAGTATTGAGGTTTAACAAAATTCGCTTCTTTTTTTTTAGAGATTATTTTGTTAGGGCATATTTTATTATAGTACATGATTTTGAACGTTACATATCATCAAAAAGTCATAACATGAAAAAGGGTATACAAAATTGATAGAACTTGATACATATTCCTAGTGTAAAACAGAGTCCTATTTAATACTCGACTATAAATATTTCATTTATTTACCATATCAAGAATTCTCCTACCTTTTTAATTTTAAAAAAAAATATTAAAAATAAAAGACATGATATGATAGGATATACTATCAAAATCACAAAAAAATTATATCAGATTTAAAAAAAAAATCATATCCAATAAATAATTATATTTTTTATTGGGTTGTATATATAACATGACGGTAAATTTATACTCGACTTCACCACTATATATTAGGGCATCTTCAACCCTTAATATCAAAATAGTGTAACTTTTATATCAAAATAGTATAACTTTCACTTTAAACAGTAACTTCATCTTCAACCTATGACACCATTCCTAACACCAAAAAAAAAATTCTATGTATATTCCTTTTTATCTCCCTTTTTATATTCTTTTATACTAATTCCCTTCTACAAAAACTGGTGCGGGATGAATAGATTTTAGTGTTGACCTCACTATTTTCACTTTAATTTAGCATCATAAATGGCGCTTGGCTAGAGATGCTTCAGCGCCAAACTTGCTTTTTTACACCCTATTAGCGTGGGTTGGAGCCGCTCTAGTGCAAATCTGGCACCTCAAGTTCAAAAAATTATATGTTACTTCTTTTTTTTTTTCATCCGTTAGCCAACACAGTGATCACCAACTAAATTAAATCAACACAATTATTTTTTTTTTCTATTTTTTAGACAAAGGCAAAAAAAAAAAAACCATGACATTTTCCCTTCTTTCTTTCTTTCTTTCTTTCTTTCTTTCTTTTTTTATTTCTTTTTCTTTTTCTTCCAATGAATCCAGCAAAGAACAAATTGAATTATTTTCCCTGTCCTTGTTGATGCAGAAGCGTAGCATGCCTTGCACTTGTTGTCGTTGTCTGCTCGGTTTCAGCTTCCTTGTGTCGCTTACGATGTTACGAACTTAAAATTTAGACATCATGTTGTTAGCCGCCTAGTCGTTTTGGCCTTTATTTCCCAGGCTTTTCGTTTGACCTAGACACATAGAAGCTTTTCTTGGAACATCAGAGCTTCTTGCAGAGCAAACTTCTTCGTTTCTTCTTAAACGCTTCTGAGTTGGTCCATTGATTCCTTTCGCAAGATAGAAAAACCATCTACAAAAGGTAATTTGAACAAATAAAATAAATAAATAAATAAACAAATAGAAACTATTTTTTTTGGAGTAATGAATGGAAACTACTTTCATTTTGCCAATCGTTTCCATTTTTGTATTATTGATATTGGAAGCCGCCATCTTGTACTCATATTTAGATCATTACTTAATTAGGGAATAATATTTAGTGGCTTTGTTTGACAACCACGTTAGAAATAATAAGTTTCAACCGTTGCAGTGTAAAGTTCTTACATGAAACATTAAAAAGTAAAAAAATTACTTCAGTGTAAAGCCCTCAGATGTTACAGTGTTTAAGTTCTAACTTCAAGTTTCAACTTAGTTTCCAAACATACTAAACAATATGCATTGGATTTAAAAAGGATTTCTTTTCATTCCTAAATTGAGATATTTTAAGGGCATTTTTAAGAAATTCAACTTACATGTCCCTGCTTGCTTTTGTGTTCCGTTTTGTATTCTTTCAATAAAATCATGTCATGTGAATTAAATGTTTTAAGTAACATAATCTTTTAATTTATGTGGCATGAAATTTAAGTAGAATGAAATTTTATTTGACCTGGGATATAACAAGCAAATACCAAATTCATTTTTAAAATATTTTTTCGTTAAAAGTAATTTTATTAATAGACAATTGAATAATAACAAAATTTGTTTGAAAAATGTGTGGGAAATGTGATGTGGATGTTGGCAGTACACTCTCCATGTTTAATGTTTTGTCAAGGAAAGGAAGAATTTGAAAACACTACGCCGAACTGGTTTTTCCCATCTCCATTATGATTCCAAGGCATATTTAATACGTTTTTACAGACTTATGCAAATATAAATTCGCTTTTCTTATACCTAAAACAATTACTCATAAAATTAATTAAACAAAAACTTAGAAACAGACCCAGCATCATTTTTTAAAAATTCTCATTCTCGTCTTTGTACTAAAAAAAAAAACATTTTAAAAACCAAAACTTCTCAAAATTTGAAGATCTGGTTGGTTGCTTAATGCCTTTTTCTTTTCTTGATTTCCTTATTAAAGTTTTGTGGTGCTTGTGCTATTAGTACTGTGTTGAAGTTGGTTAAAATCTAAAAGAGTAAATTGCTCGTAGGTCCTCGAATTTTTTAAAAGGTAACATGCTTACTTTTTTTTAGCTCAGTTGACTGAACTTAAAACAAGGGTACAAAAGGCCCGACTTGACAATCAAATGTTTATTTTTTTACGGATTTGTGTTATTTTCAATGCACGTGATCTTATTTTATTGCATAAAGATCAAAATAACTCTAAAAGATCTAAAACAATTATTAAAAGTTTAAAACTAACAAAAAAGAAAAGAAATTGTTCTTCTTCTTTGAAGCATGTTTGATTCAACCAGTACCAAAAAAATAAAAACAAAATCAACCCGGTACCAAAAAATGAAAGCAAAATTTTAATTCAAAGCAAGTTTTTCAACATAATCATCTTCAAAACAAACAACCTTGGCATACACAATACATACAAACTCAACAACTCAAAAAATAAAATCAAATTGAAAAAAATTTGACACTAAATCAAACCCATTTCAATTCAATTTAATCAACAGTGAAAATCATATCAAAGATCGGCATGGATCTTAGACGTGGAACCCATTTCAATTTAATCAATGAAATGAATGTTCTTGGATATGGAACCATTACATAGATCTTCATTTAAAAAAATTACTTGGAGATGACGACGACGGCCCCTCCTCATCTCGATGGGGGAGTGAAGTTGTTCTCGGGGTAGCAGTCGTTAGTGGCTGCGATGTGGCGTCCGGCGCGGGCCCCACCTCAAGCCTCCATAGGACCCACCTTGCGGGGCCCTCGGACTTGTGGCTCTTATTGGTGAACCGTTTCCGTGCGCCCACTCATCCGTACTGTCCCCTTTGGGGCCCTCTGGCCCCTCAGGGATTTCTTTCGTGTCCCTCGGGTTCGAACCTCAAACCTCCCTTAAGAGGTTCTTATTTCCATCTCGAGTACCAATTAAGTTAGTAGCTCAATTGGTACTCGAGA
>CAMOHE010041056.1:0-16447 GCA_946598075.1 Artocarpus hirsutus | reverse complement strand
TAAAATGAACAAAATGACAGAAATAAATGAACACACGAGATTTATAGTAGTTCACTCTGTTAACGAAGAGCTACGTCCACTGTGATTCACTATTGAGTTTTCTAAGTACAGATCACAAGATTAAGAAGATGAGAAAAGATGAGAATGTAAACTGGCAGAATTTTGGTATTTCTTTTGTACTCTCTCTCTCTCCCCCCGTTCCAAAGCTACCTTTCCCCTATATATAGAGTATGAGATAGAATCGTGTCCATTAACTGTCAGGTGGAGTGGAGTAATGCTTCGCGAGTAACTGTGATACTAGGACATGTGTCGGTTGATGATTTGCTGCAGAAACCATTTCTTCCTCATATTTTAGTTTTGTACTTAGTGTGTGTTAACCGTTAGGAGTGCTATCCGTCGAACTGATACAAACAATTCGGACGAACGATACCCTGAAAGAAGTTAATTTTGGGACTGAAAGCAATCGATTTAAGGAACCATATCCAACGAACGAATCAAATAATCGATTCGATCGAGCTGACCTGTTCGACTCGCTTGATCAACATTGTTGGGCCGCCAGGGCTCATGGTCAATTTGGGCCTGTCTGAATTGTACCCTAACACTAACTCCTTTACTTAGCCATCTTGACACTAAAACATGAATCTAAAAGTTTTATAAATAGCACACCATTTTTTTATTTTTTACATTTTTCAATTTTTTTAGGGTTTTAAGGTTTTTTTTTTTTACACTTGGTTTTAGAACAAGTCTTATTTTAAACGCACAAAAACAGACTCAAACTCAAAAAATTTTGACAAATTTTGAAAAATTCTAACACAAACCCTCTCATCCCAACCCAAATGGTACATTGTCCTCAATGTTTAACAAGATTGTAAAGAAAGATAAGCAACAATTGTACAAGAATAGTTATTCAAACACACAAAGAAAAATAAACATAAACATAAACATAAATGAACATGCTGTAGGTAAAACTGAAACATTAAAGAGCTTAGAGAGAAAGATCCTAATCTAATTTGCACTTTTTGCTAAGTTTTGAAGTTGTAGTGTCTACCTTGAGAGTGATGAATTGCATTTTCTCGAGTAATTCCTCAACAGTAGGAGTAGAGATATACATGAAAGTTCTAATCCACAATATTATCTTTAAAATTTAAAAGACCATCAAAGAAACCACTAACATTAAACACACCCATTGGTTTAGTATAAATGCATAACGGGCTCTAACTAGCAATGACAAACATGTTTTCTAGAGTGCTTAGACCTCCTGGTAAAACAATGAAAGCATCTTAGTGACAGGTCATAACTTTAACACGCTCAAGGATATTTTTGACTATTTTCTTGGTTTTCCTATGGCTTCACCACAAAGGTCATCTTGAACAAGAAAATAAGGAATAACACCTAGGGCTCCTCCTATTTGAGCTCCAACTGCAACAGTTTCCGTTAAACCAAGACTACCATCTCCATACACAAGGTTTATCTTTTTCTTAGCCAAGACTTGCCCTTAATGGAATGCAATATTAAAATAGTCAGTACTCTTTCTTAGATTAGAAGCACAAAACACATAAATGTGTTTGAAATTTAGTGATGATTGGGATGAGGACTCCATAATGGTTTCTAAGAATTAAGAATCTTTTTTTAGAATTTTATGTTTTTTTTATTTGAAAACTTTATTTAAACCATTCTGATTAAAAGTCTAACTTACAAATGAGATATAATACATGATTGAGTATGATGGAAGACAAATGGGTAGGTGAAGACAGATAGAGAGATGTGACACTACTATAGAACTTTTGAAAATTTTTACCCAATAAGAACTATTCCACTTTTGAAAAATTAAACATTATTCTACAACTTTTGAGAAAATAGGACTAAACCAAGACTTACACGACATACTAAACACTTATTGAATAAAAGAATGTATCTAACAAATAAGATAAAAAAATACTAAAAGTAAATACAACAAACACAATAACTTAACAAACAACTACTGTAACAATCACACAAAAGCAAAAATCATTTTTTATGTTTTTAAAATATTTTGTTCTAATGAAAATTTATTTAAAAATGGACGAAAACTCAAGTTCATCAAAATGCATCTCCAGAAAATTTTGTTACTCGGTCATTCTAATGATTTTTCACTAAAACCAAATTCATATCTTAAATAAATTCTTAACAATTTCTTTAAAGAAAACAAAAACACACACAACCTAAAAGTACTTTATAGATTTTTCTTAGAACTAGATAGACTAGGTGACTATTTCCTGTCTAACTTTCTTGCAAACTAAATAATTGGGTCTTTTAATGTCAAATTCCCTGGACATTTTTTTTGAATGATACTAAGGCCGAAGTCTACAAATCGCTCCTTGAACATAACCACTAGGATAGTCTAAAAGAGCACCTTGAAGGTCATATAAGTTTTCTTTAAAAAGGCCATCCTTATACAAAAGTATTTTATCTGCTTTATCCATAGATGTAAAATCTTTTGACTTACACTTACGTATACAATTTTGACAAGAACACTTAGGACACTGAGTTACTATAGCTCGGGCTCTTCTTTTCCTAGCATATAGACTCAAACCCATTCAAGCAAACCTTTATTAGTGACATCACTGGGACAATTTAGACCTTCTATAAACACCACTCTTACCTCAATTAGAAGTTCAAAATGAGAAAGGACTCATAGACGAGTGATTCGAGCTTTGAACTTCTGCCAAATTTCTTTTTGAGAAGGAAAGGAAAGTATTTCTTTAGGTGATCGTATTTAAGATCTATAATTTTAGAGAAAAAAAAGAGATTATCCATTACACATTGTTTCAATGAATTGACAGGCTTTAAGAATCAAACCTTTATAAAAGAAACTTATGTAACACCATTTTTCAAAATAGTGATATGAGCAACAGTTCAACAAATCCTTTAATTGTTCCCAACATTGAAAATAGACTTCCCTTGCATTTCAGAAAAAAAATTTATTTGTTTCTTTAGAGCATTAGTTTTATGAGTTGGAAAGAATATCTTTAAAACTCAATTTATATTTCTTGCCATGTGCCAATTGATCTTAGTTTTAAAGAAGTGAGCCAAGTTTTAGCTTTATCTTTTAAAGAAAAAGAAAAAAGCTTAAGCTTAACAGCTTCATTTGAAACATTTTGATCAACGAAAGAAGCACAAACGTCTTTAAACTCTTTAAAATGCAAGTATAGATTCTCATGTTCTAAACCATGAAAAGTTAAATGCAAATTAATTATGTCTTGCTTAAACCTAAAGTTATGAGCATTAAGAGGAAAAACTAGACACAACGGTGTGGATTCACGAAGTGGTTACACAATCACATATTGAACGAACAATAGGATTGATGATTTGTTGATTAACCATGTTATCATTATTACTTTCATCTCAGCCATTATGTTTGAATGTGAAGATGCAAGAGACAAAACAAGTGAGGCAATAGGTCTTAAACTTTTCCTAACTAAATGACAAGACTTTGACGTACAAGACGTGCAAAACTAAGATAATTACAAAAAGAAAAAGAAACAAGAATTTACTCTATGTGAATAGTAACAAATACTAACATGCAAAGGACATGAATAGTAACTTTTTTTGGCTTTTTTTTTATTTTGCTATTTTTGGCACCTATAAAACACAGAAAATTAAGAACAAAAAAATATTAACAAAAATATTAATAGGATCGGTTAGTGCAGCCATCTCTTTAAGATAAAAGAAAAATAAAAATATAGAAAAGTAAAAGTTAGAACTTAGAAGTTAGATTAGATAGTTAGAAAGTTAGAAGTGCTAAAAATATAAAAGTAAGATATTAGAAAATTATAAAGAAAAATAAAGTACAGAAATATAAAATTACAGAAATAGATGATGATGATGATAAGGCAGATTTTCTAGCCTTATATATAATGTACTAATATATAGTCCTTATATATGTTTGTCCTTTAGTATATATATGTTTTATTTTTTCAAGATTATTTATTAAAATGGTTAAAGCATGTAATATGCCATATTTTATTGATAATAAATCAAGAGTTACCAAGCATTTAATTTGCTAACTCATGTCTATAATGTATCAAAAACTCATTTTTAACATATAAGCATGATTTCAAAATTAACTAACTAAAATTACTAACAAAATTACAGTTAAACATTTAGCATGTCATTCCCTATCTATGAATAATCAATCAAAACTTAATTTTGCAAAAATTTTAGCTAAGTAAACTTAAAAATGATAAGTTTTCTAAAATTGATTTTGACATTATCACTATTTAAAAAACTCTGAAAAACTAAACATGTTTAACTTAATTTTACAAGAGTTTCCCCCCTCTCTCCTCCTCTAAAAAGGAAATTAGAAAGACATGATGAAAATAAAAACATACATAATTTTACTAAGTATAACTATTTAACAACATAATCCAAGAACTAAAACTTAAAGCATAAATTCTAGAGGACTTACAAAGACTAGAAAGAAAGACTCCAAGAATTTAGAGAGGGGTGATTTGATGAAGGAATACCATGGGGTATTTATAGAAGGGAGAAAGAGCTACATTACAACACATTTGAGATTATTTATTTATTTATTACTTTTTATTTGATATATGTTGGTAAATGAATTAGATTGCATGTCCATTTTTTATAATGTTGGCTGCCCATATGATCAACTCTTCGATGTGCATTTTTTTATGATTTTCTTCTTTTTTTTTAATTTTGTTCTTTTCCTTTCTGCGCAAATCTGCATTCTTTAGAATGCATATATTCTTTGGAATCCTATGTAATGTGAGCTTAGGTAGCATGGGTAGATGCATGTCTAAAGGTTGACATGTGCCAATGCAATTTAAAAAAGATTTTCATTTTGATTCCTTATGCATTTGTTGTTCATTTTTGTCACAACCTGCCTTTTCAGATTGTGATTAAACTCTTTCTTACTTACTTAGGGGCAAAAATTTAGGAAACTTTTTTTTTGAAACTAAAATAAATAATTCACGTACAATAATTTTGGTAAATCCCAAAATCCTTTCACACACTTATATTTATAGAATCATTCTTACTTTTATAGCACTTCTTTCTGTTTAAACATTCCATTTCAAAACAACTTATTACATATATACAACAGAAACATACAATAGCGGACTCCATACCGATCTGTACACATCATCCGTCTACCAGCTCATTGTTAACATTTATTCTGACATTCTCGTCAAAATACCTACAGCATGAAAAACTTAATGAGCTAATGCCCAGTAAGTCCCATAAATTCCACATGGACAATCAAATGAATGCATGATTCAATTATGCTTTTTTTATGAATTTTCCTTATCTTGAGCATTTCTTATCTTTCATTAGGGCCCAATTGTTAGTACCATTGCACAATTTCATTTAGGTCTATGTAACACAGTGACCATATTTTATCCTTTAAACTCCTCTTACTTCGGGAGTCGGTACGACACTTTCTTAACTTCTGGTGACAAAGTTACCAATCCATTAAACATGGTTGTCATACTAGGCATGAAATGATAATCACATGTTATCCATGGTACATAAGTTCGTATGCATGGCAGAGTACACACAAGTCTCTACTTCATATACATACATGTATTCATCATTGTACACACAGGTTCACAATATAAGGTACATACAATACATAGCATGTTATATATTTAGGTATTCTAATCGTATACACATAGGTATCGATTCTATACCTCTAGATATTCATTTCATAACAACATACAAATTTACATCGTAATATATACCCTAATATATGTATACACGTATTCTACACCTATAATTTCATACTGTAGGTGGGAAGGGTACATGCTTACTTTAGAGCACTACAAAATCAACTTCCATCACCTTTATCCTAGACTCCTAGGATTCTGTTGGCCAATTACAAAACCATTAGCCAATTCTAATATGTTTCATTACAAAACATTCGTTACTTAATTATTTGAGTTGTATAACTATACACAACTCTACAAATACTGGTTTCCTTATTTCTTTCTAATTCTACCCTATCATCACTTATGAAGAGCATGAATCTTTCTAATTGCTTTCTTTCCTTATCTGAGACCTTTTTAGAGCTATTCGGACAGAAATGACGATTTTGCCCTCTATGCCTTACTAACCGATCCGAGCTCGATTTCATTATTTTAGCAAAAACAGCCACATATTAACTTAAGAATAATGTCCTAGTGGCTCGTATCACTTTATTTTACACTTGTGCCCCTTTTTCATAAAACTTTACGGTTTAGTCCCTAAACCAAAAATTTTGACAATTTTGCCCCTCGGGGCTAAAATTTTTTTCTTTACACCAAAATGTCCTATGTTTCATAAGAAATATTTTTTCTTGAGGTATCGTCCTCAACTCATTTTGAAAAATGATGTTTTTGCCATTTTAACACTTTTTTACTTTTAACAATTTCTTAAAAATTTAAAAACTCACAAACGGTTGAGTTTTTCGATGAATAGTTCACATTATCTAACAGTTTTGTTGAGATCTACAACTTTCATGTTTTAAATTTTTTTAAAATCTCACTGTACAGGGGTGTTTTCGGCTATTGTTCAAATGTGTCGAGAAAAGAAGTTTTCTTTCAATTTAGTCCCTAGGACGTTTTGTCAAAATCCTTTTCAAAATTTCAAATTTACCCGTGCAGAGACTATTCCATGCCTAAATCAAGTCATTCTCATGCTAAAACTACATTTTTACAAAATTTAACCGTAAAATTGCAAAAATAGATTTTATGCAAAAATTGCCATTTTTCACAATAAATCAAAATTTCACAACTAAAACATGCCATTCATCACCTTCCCATGAAATTCCATCAAACATAAGCTCAAAAACTCATATGGGTTTGAGAGAATAAAAATCCATACAAAATTCATTAAATTTCAAAACTTTAAAACTCAAAACTTACCAAAATAACCTCCTTTTGATTTCTAGCCTTGAAATCTCTTTTGATCTGCCTTCTAAACTCCCTTTTCATGCAAAAATAACATGGGTTAATATTCCCCTTTGAACCCATGAAAAACCCCTTAAAAACTCATTAAAAAGTTTGGAATTTTAACTTAAATCTTGTAAAAATCCTTGAGCTTGCTTCTAAAAATTGTTTTGGGGTTATTTTTGTAAAGTTTGAGGTTGAGAAATTTTTTTTGAGGCTCTCAATAATGGCTACCGAATTTGGGAGGAGAAGAAAGAGAAAAAATTTTGTGATAACTAAGCCTTAAATGCTCACTTATCCATTTGGTGACTCATGGTCACCCACTTGATTACCCCTAGGTGTCCTCATGTCATTGGGCCACATTTCTAGCCTTGGTGGCACAATCAAATCCAGTTGAGTATCCACTTTGTTGGGCCCAAAATTCACACAGTGTAATTTTTTGTCACGCAGTATTTTTCTTATACTGCTGTGGTCAAATCACTGTATTTCCTATGCTTAGACTGTATAAAAATATTTAACTTACTTTTCGTTCACTTTTGGAGGCCAAATGTGACATTTTTCGTATCTGTGTTTTCACTTAGCAGTATTTTTATAGTGCTCTGGTCTCCATTCTACCCCAAGTTAGGGTTTGGACAACCTCTGTGTCCTATTTACATTCTAATAATCTATTCATTTATACCATAATTTTACAATTAATTGTGATATAAAATTCATTTTATGGGTATTATTTACAAATTTCTGAGTAATTCAACTCATAAAATCTGTATTCTACCATACCCAACATTTCATCACTTTTGTTATAAAACATGCAATCAATGCCGTTTATTCATACTTTATCGTAATTTTTACAAAAATTACAACTTTTACAAAATTCACATTTTTTTTAAAAGTAAATTCATTTATTAAACCCAATTAAATATTAGGTTTTATTGATGAAATTTTCTCGATCATTACAATCTACTCCCCTTAAGAATTTTCATCCTCGAAAATCAAAACAATTCGGGGTAGCTTTTCCTCATTGCATCCTCTCGTCCCCATGTTGCCTCTTCTACTTGCTGGTTGCACCATAGGACTTTGACGAGAGGTATCTTCTTGTTCCTTAACTCTTTTTCTTCTCGTGCTAGTATTTGAACCGGTTTCTCCTCGTAAGACAGGTTCTCCTGCACATCAATTTCCGCTGGCTGTAGAACATGCAAAGGATCCGGTACATACTTCTTTAGAATGGACACATGGAATATGTTGTGTACCGATGCTAGATCAGAGGGTAAGGCTAACTTATAAGCTACATTGCCTATTCGTTCTAAGATTTCAAATGGTCCAAAGTATCTTGGGCCAAGCTTTCCTTTCTTTCTAAATCTAATCACTCCTTTCATTGGTGTTACCTTTAAGAAGACCAAATCCCCTACTTGGAATTCCAGGGGTCTTTGTCGCCAATCTACATAACTTTTCTGATGACTAAAGGTAATTTTTATTTGTTGACAGATTAATTTCATATCCTTTGTTGTCCTTTGCGCGAAATCTGTAGTCGATAACATCTTTTCTCCCATTTCATACCAATGCAGCGGCGATCTACATTTTCTTCTGTAAAGTGCTTCATAAGGAGCCATTCCTATGGAAGCTTGATAACTGTTATTGTAGGCGAATTCAATCAACAGAAGCTTTTTGTCCCATCCTCCTCTAAAGTCTAGCACACAGGCTCTTAACATATCCTCTAGAGTTTGAATGGTCCTTTCAAACTGACCATCTGTTTGAGGGTGAAAAGTTGTACTAAAAGTCAGCTTCGTTCCCATTGCTTGGTGAACGCTCCTCCAGAATTTAGAAGTAAACCGACCATCTCGATCAAAAATGATGTATTTTAGGACTTTATGATATCTAACTATCTTGGCTACATATAATTCAGCTAGTCTTTCCACAGAACTGCTGAGTTTGATGGGTAATAAGTGAGCTGAATTTGTCAATCTATCGACGATTACCCATATAGCGTCGTGTCCACCCGTAGTTCTAGGTAGTCCGGTCACCAGATCCATAGTTATCTGGCCCCATTTCCATTTTGGAATTTCAATCTTCTGTAATTCACTAGCCAGCCGTTGATGCTCGGTTTTCACCTTTTGGCACGTAAGGCATTTAGCGACAAATTGTGCGACGTTGCTCTTCATTTCGTGCCACCAATAATGCTCCTTCAAATCTTGGTACATCATAGTAGCTCATGGATGAGCCACGTATGATGCTTCATGTGCTTCTTCCAGTACTTTCTTCTTTAATCCTTCATTATTGGGAATGCAGACTCTGCCTTTGTAACGGAGGATACCATCTTTCAAGGTGCTAAATTCTGTTTCTTTGTCCTTAAGAACCTCATTCCTGGCCTTGAGTAGTGACGGATCTGCTTCTTGTCGCTCCTTTAAGTTTTCCAAGATAGTGGGTTGAAAAGATAAATTGGCTAATCCTCCAGTGACTAGCTCTATTCATGCTTTCATTAAGTCCTTTTGAAGAGGTCTTGGCATTAATTGCATCGTCGCAAGTGAAGACATTGTTCTACGACTAAGGGCATCGGCTACTCGGTTAGCCTTTCCTGGGTAATATAGGATTTCATAGTCGTAGTCTTTGACTAATTCTAGCCACCTTCGTTGCCTCATGTTGAGTTCTTTCTACGTGAAGATATACTTTAAACTCTGATGGTTTGTATAAATTTTGCACTTAACTCCATACAAGTAGTGACGCCATATCTTCAATGCAAATACAACCGCTGCTAACTCTAAGTCATGTGTCGGATAATTCCTTTCATGATCCTTTAATTGTCGGGATGCATATGCAATCACCTTTTCATTTTGCATCAATACGGCTCCCAGTCCCGTTTTTGATGCATCGCTGTAGATTACAAAATTTCCCAAGTCTGGATTAGGTATTGTCAGCACTAGTGCACTTGTAAGTCGCCTTTTTAACTCTTTGAAACTTTCTTCACATTTCTTCTTCCATTCATACTTTGCTGCTTTTCGTGTAAGTGCAGTGAGTGGTGCTGCAAGTCGGGAAAATCCCTCTACAAAACGTTAACAGTAGCCTGCTAAATCGATGAAACTTCTGATTTTGGTTATGCTTTTCGGTGTCGGCCCCTTATTCACCGCTTCCACTTTGGAAGGATCGACCGATATTCCATCCTATGTCACCACGTGTCCAAGGAAATAAACCTTTTCCAACCAAAACTCACATTTTGAGAACTTGGCGTATAGTTGATGCTCTCTCAACAATTGTAACACAATCCTCAAGTGCTCCTCATGTTCCTCTAGTGTTCTTGAATATATGAGAATATCATCGATGAAAACGATAACAAACTTGTCGAGATATTTCTTAAAAATCCGGTTCATGAGATCCATGAAGGCTGCCGGGGCGTTGGTCAGTCCAAATGGCATGATACAGAACTCGTAATGCCCATAACATGTTCGGAACTCCGTCTTTGGTATATCTTCTTCTTTGACTCGAAGTTGATGATATCCCAAGCGTAGATCAATCTTTGAAAATACTGACGCTCCTTTCAATTGATCAAACAAATCGTCGATCCTTCGGAGAGGATACTTGTTCTTGATCGTAACTTTGTTCAGTTCCCGGTAATCAATACACATACGTAACGTTCCATCCTTCTTTTTGACAAATAGAACAGGTATTCCCTATGGGGAATGACTTGGTCAGATGAACCCCTTGTCCAATAATTCTTTTGCACCTAAAGTTCCTTGAATTCCCCTGGAGCCATTTGATATGGTGCTTTCAAAATTGGGGCTATGTCGGTCGTCAATTCGATCTCAAATGAAATTTCCCGTTCTAGTGGCAAGCCTGGCAACTCGTTAGGAAACACATCAATGAATTCCTTTACAATGGGGACCTTCTCTGGTCTTAACTGAGCCTCATGATCCCTCCTTATCAAATTCACCAGATAACCGGTGCATCTGCTTTCTAGCATTTTCCTTGCTTTCAACACTGAAATCATCGCCTTAGGATCTTTAGGAGTCTTCCTGGAATACATGAACTTTTCACTTCCAAAAGGTCGATACGTAACCTTGTGGTGTCGACAATTAATCTTAGTCGTGTATTTTCCCAGGAAATCCATTCCTAAGATGACATCGTAATCTTGTATATCGATTATTATCAAATCAATATACAATTCCCTTCCACAAATGATTATCGGTACATAATGTAACCAATAATCATCACTCAATACCTCCCCAGAGGGTAGTGCAACTCTAAAGGTTTGCTCTATCCTATCTCCTTCAATTCCTATTCGTTTCACAAACTTAAATGATGCAAACGAATGTGTTGCTCCAGAATCAAACAAAACATATGCATCAGTGTTGGCAACAAAAAACTGACCTGTCACCACCGATGAGGTTCCCATATCCTCTTCCTTCTTCATGTAGGCATAAATTCGCCCACTCGGTTCTGGAGCTTCTAATCGCCCTTGACTAACATTGAGGCATTCAATCTGGGCCTGAACTTGGACCACATGCAACTAATTTCCTTGAGGCCTTTGTTGTGCCTAACTGTTCTGACTTTGAGGATTAGAAAAACAAATTATGCCGTAATGCCCTTCCTTTCCACAGATATAGCACTTGTTTGTGCCAGTCTTGCATTCCCCTGCATGTCTTCTCCCACATTGACTGCAATGGGTTTTGTTGTTTCCTCCATCGTTAATCCTCTTTTGTGGTTGACCCTTTGGATTCCTTGGACTGCTCACGTTCCATTTCCTTTTAATGTTAACATTACGGCTACGTCCCCCTGGAAGGTTTTGGGATGGCCCTTGGCTCAAGGCACTTCCTTGTCCTTTCACTGGGATAATTTGACTTTGCTTAGGTAAGGCTTTCTCTTCCTTCTGAGCTTTGAAAATCCTTGCTCTTTCTTCTTTATCGCGGGCAATTCTGAACTCAGCTCTAGCCGCTCGTTCAATGTAATCTTCCACATCTTTGGGAGCTTGCCCTCCACTATCAACTATAAGGGCAATGTCAGTTCTGAACATTCTCATCAATCGCCTGATTCGTTCCCAATCAGTAGGTACCAACTTGGGACAAAGCCATGCTAGCTGGTTAAACCTCTTTACAGCATCAACAACGGATAGGTTACCTTGCTTGAAATTATTGAATTCTTCTTGTTGGGCCACCATGGTTTCCATATTAAAGTAGGCCCTGTCGAATTCTTCTACAAAATCTAGCCATGTCATTTCGTCAACATTTCTTCTATGTTCTACCGACTCCCACCACCTCCTGGCGTCTTTCGTGAGAGAGAACGATGCGCATAGGACTTTCTCATGGTCGCTAAGCCCCATAAATTTTAGTACCCTTTCGATACTAGTTAGCCAGTCGTCGGCCTCTAATGGGTCCGTCGATCCATCAAATTTTGGTGCCTTCATCCTCTGAAATCTTTCATAAAATTCGGTAGTAGGTGCTATCAGAGTAGCAAGGACTACTCGATCCGCTTGCTGTGGCGGTGGTACTGGGGGTGGCGTATCTATACATACTAGTGGTACGGGATTCTGGTTAGCTAACTGTTCCCATAAACCTTGCATTTCTCACTCCTAAGCTTGGAGCTTCTGTTGTAGTTTCATAATCATAGCCATTAAATCTGGATTCGTTGGTCCTTCGAGTGTATCCGCCATCGATATTATTCGTTATATACCTATCATATAATTTCATTACTATGTTAGCGCATACTATTAACTTAATAATATCCAGTCAATAAGTGCATATATTTAACAACATAAATACATGCAACATACATCATTACATGAACTCAATTCATTGCTTTCATACATAATCACATGAACTCAATATCTCGCTTTCATTCATTTCATTGCATTTACTTTCATACATTTCATTTCATGAACCTTCATACATTTCATTTCATAAACATTTTTCATTTCATTTTTACATTCTTCATAACAGTTCATACATACTTTCTTTCTTTCCATACATAAACTATTCACATAAATTTCGGGAGCAGTTATCACTTCTGGCTACATATACCCTATTGCCGGGAAAGATACCACTTGCCGGACATACATGCATATACAAAAGCCACAAGGCTCAAAACATTACTAATCCCTTATCTATGTACATTAGACTACACAAAAGTCTTCATAAATTCTTTTTAGTCAAACTCGACCCCTGATATATCACTTTGGTCGGGATCCTCCTCGGGGTCCTCTTCTTCTTCTTCATCCGAATCTGTAGATTCATCATCACTTGCAATTATGACTTCGGGAATAATCTCAAGCTCTTCATCCATGTCATCATCATCATCATCGTCATTGTCTTCCATATTCGCTAGGGGACCTTCCAGAGGTGCGACCACGTTCTGCGCTTCATGTAACACTGCCATAAGGAAGTCGTTGACGCTGACAAAGTTTCTCGGATACTGTATCTGTTGTTGAACTGCATTAGGTAGATCTCTCCAAACAAGATCGCAAATACGTTGTAAGGGTATCTCTGGGGGTATCAATGGCATCATAGTTCGATGAAATCTCATAATGTAGTGATCTATTGGCTCGCCCACATATCTTCCCCAGATTGGTTCCACACGTAAGTACAACCTATGTCGCCAAGCTGCCTACAGCATCGGAATCATTTGGACGTGTACAACATCTGCTGGGGGTGTGGGTGCGAACTCTACCAAATTTGTCCTCTAAAACCCTGCCAATCCCTTGGTCGCTCGTCAGGTGCAATCCTTAGCTACCATACTAGTGCTTCCCTAAACAACAATCCAAAAGCTAACAGGACTTGAAGATGCGGTGGCGTATGGCAAGCATCGAAAATCACCTCTACTGCTTGAAGCCATTCGGTCAGCACCATAGGTTGCCGACTCCCATAGTAACACGGCAGCATCGTGTCTTGAAAAGCTATACTTACTCTTCGATCAGCCTCCATGTCGTGGTTATGGTGCGGCTCCGCCATATACTATATTTATTATCGCAATTAATATATCAATACCATACTTGACAATACTAAACATTCCCATACTTAAAATAAAACTATCTTACTTGAGCCATGGCAATGGAGCAGATGACAGTATGCAGTAGGATGGCAAGATTTTCGCTCTGATACCAACTATCACAACCCGCCTTTTCGGGCTGTGATTAAACTCTTTCTTACTTACTTAGGGGTAAAAATTTAGGAAGATTTTTTTTTTTGAAACTGAAATAAATAATTCACGTACAATAATTTTGGTAACTCCCAAAATACTTTAACACACTTATATTTACAGAATCATTCTTACTTTTATAACACTTCTTTCTGTTTAAACATTCCATTTTAAAACAGTTTATTACATATATACAGCAGAAACATACAGTAGCGAACTCCATACCCGATCTGTACACATCATCCGTCCGTCAGCTCATTGTTAACATTTATTCTGAGCTTCTCATCGAAATACCTACAGCATGAAAAACTTAATGAGCTAATGCCCAGTAAGTCCCATAAATCCCACATAGACAATCAAATGAATGCATGATTCAATTATGCTTTTTTATGAACTTTCCTTATCTTGAGCATTTCTTATCTTTCATTAGGGACCAAGTGTTCGTACCATTGCGCAACTTCATTTAGGTCTACATAACACCATGACCATATTTTATCCTTTAAACTCCCCTTACTTCGGGAGTCGGTACGACACTTTTCTTAACTTCTGGTGACAAAGTTACCAATCCATTTAACATGGTTGTCATACTAGGCATGAAATGATAATCACATGTTATCCATGGTACATAAGTTCGTATGCATGGCAGAGTACACACATGTCTCTGCTTCATATACATACATGTATTCATTATTGTATACACAGGTACACAGTATAAGGTACATACAATACATAGCATGTTATATATTTAGGTATTCTAATCGTATACACACAGGTATCGATTCTATACCTCTAGATATTCATTTCATAACAACATACAAATTTACATCGTAATATATACCCTAATATACGTATACATGTATTCTACACCTATAATTTCATACTGTAGGTGAGAAGGGTACTTACTTGCTTCAAAGCACTACAAAATCAACTTCCGTCGCCTTTTTCCTAGACTCCTAGGATCTTGTTGGCCAATTATAAAACCATTAGCCAATTCCAATACGTTTCATTACAAAACGTTCGTTACTTAATTATTTGAGTTGTATAACTATACACAACTCTGCAAATACTGGTTTCCTTTTTTCTTTCTAATTCTACCCTATCGTCACTTACAAAGGGCATGAATCTTTCTAATCACTTTCTTTCCTTATCTGAGACCTTTTTAGAGCTATTCGGGTTATTCGGGTAGAAATGATGATTTTGCCCTCCATGCGTTACTGACCGATCCGAACTCGATTTCGTTATTTTAGCAAAAACGGCCACATATTAACTTAAGAATAATGTCCTAGTGGCTCGTATCACTTTATTTTACACTTGTGCCCCTTTTTTATAAAACTTTACAGTTTAGTCCCTAAACTAAAAATTTTGACAATTTTGCCCCTCGAGGCTAAAATTTTTCTCTTTACACCAAAATTTCCTATGTTTCATAAGAAATATTTTTGCTTGAGGTAGCATACCTCAAATCATTTTAAAAAATGATGTTTTTGCCATTTTAACACTTTTTCACTTTTAACAATTTCTTGAAAATTTAAAAACTCACAAACGGTTGAGTTTTTCGATGAACCGACCATATTGTCTAACAGTTTCGTCAAGATCTACAACTTTCATGTTTTAACTTTTCCTAAAATCTCACTGTACAAGGGTGTTTTTGGCTATTTTTTAAATCTGTCGAGAAAAGAAGTTTTCTTTCAATTTACTCCCTAGGACGTTTTTGTCAAAATCCTTTTCAAAATTTCAAATCTACCCATGCAGAGACTATTCCATGCCTAACTCAGGTCATTCTCATGCTCAAACTCCATTTTTACAAAATTTAATCTTAAAATTGCAAAAATACATTTTATGCAAAAATTGCTATTTTGCACCATAAATCAAAATTTCACAATTAAAACATGCCATTCATCACCTTCCCATGAAATTACATCAAACATAAGCTCAAAAACTCATATAGGTTTGAGAGAATAAAAATCCATACAAAATTCATTAAATTTCAAAATTTTAAAAATCAAAACTTATCAAAATAACCTCCTTTTGATTTCTAGCCTTGAAATCCCTTTTGATCTGCCTTCTAAACTCCCTTTTCATGCAAAAATAACATGGGTTAATATTCCCCTTTCAACCCATGAAAAACCCCTTAAAAACTCATTAAAAAGTTTAGAATTTTACCTTAAATCTTGTAAAAATCCTTAAGCTTGCTTCTAAAAATTGTTTTGGGGTTATTTTTGCAAAGTTTAAGGTTGAGAAATTTTTTTTGAAGCTCTCAACAATGGCTGTCGAATTTGGGAGGAGAAGAAAGAGAAAAAATTTGTGATAACTAAGCCTTAAATGCTCACTTATCCATTTAGTGACTCATGGTCACCCATTTGATTACCCCTAGGTGTCCTCATGTCATTAGGCTACATTTCTAGCCT
>CAMOHE010041055.1:0-31152 GCA_946598075.1 Artocarpus hirsutus | reverse complement strand
CCTAAATTATGAAAATATCTATCCGAGGACAACCGCACTTGAAAATTTTCAAAAATGAAATACCTCGGGACTAAGTGATGAACTCAAAAAATAAAATTTTCATTAATAAGGGTGGTGGGGAGGTACAAGTAACTGGACACCTCCCAAGCCTGTATAACAAAAAAGAAATGAAAACAAAAATGGAACTAGGCCTTAGCCCTTCCCTGGCATCGCCGCCTCCGCCTTATCCACCTTGGTCGTCCCCATCGTCATCGCTATCTACTTCGACGACCTCCTCCTCCCTAGGCTGTTGTGCCGTGCTTTGCTTTGGCTCGACTATTAAAGACCAGTCAAAGCCCTCAGCCTTGGGATGCTTTCGGATAAGGTAGTCTTAAAGGTTCGTCATGCTGAAGTAGTTGTAGTCGGCGTACTCTGAAGACGCCTTGAAGTCCTCAACAGCCTGAGCAAGTCAGCCGAGCAGCTTATCCTAAAAATGCTAGTTCTCAACCTGGGTTGCCTTTAGTTGGCCTCTGACTAGAGCAACCTTGTCCTGGGATTTGCTAGCCTCATCCCTTGCCTGCTCGGCTTCCCTTCTTACCTCCTCCGCCTTTGCCTTGGCCTGGTCTGCTTCTTCCTTCACTTTTCAGAACTCATCCTCAGCTTAGGAGAGGGTCTCCTTGATTTGTTCTAGCTCGATGTTTTTAGCACCGAGCTCTTTCTTGACCTCTCTCTTATCCAAGAAGGTCTTTTTGTGGGTCTCTTTCTCCAGGTTGAATTCCTTTAGCCCGGCCATGTAGGCCATGTCCAAAAAGGTGTAGGTATGAGAAAACAAATTTCAATATGCGAAAAACAAGTCAAAGGAAGTTCAAGCTAGTTAATTACTAACCTTAGCGGCAGAGTGAAAGGCAACACTAGAAAAGCCCTCAAAATTCTCCTCTTAGAGGTTCCGCAAGAAATCCTCCTGAGGAACCACCTCCCCGAGGTGATCAAGGACGTGGTGGCGGTAATTTGGGCACCTCCTCAAAGGTTCCCCGAAAGAGGGCACCACGATTGTGGTTACGGTGGTCGATGGGGCCTCACTCGACGAAGCCCTAGTCCTTGTCGACGGTGGCGGTGGCGGGGGCACTTGAACTGTTGCGGGTGGTCGCTTGGATTGTGGTTGTTACTTAGACCGGGATGGAAGCTCAGGTCTCAAAGTTCTCTTACATTTCCTCCCGATCACCATGGTTTTCCCTTTTTGTTTCCCAAGGCACGCCTCTCCTCTACGCTGGTTGGCTGGGAAGACATTTTTGCAAAACCAAAAGGATCAATCCCAAGTTAAGACGAGCTCGGACCAAAAACAAAAAAAAAAAAAAACTTGAGGCTAACCTCCGATCTAGAGTTGGCCAAGCGGGTACAAAAGCCAAATCACGTCTTCAAGGTCCTCATTTGCTACGAGTGGCCCTGCATCAAAAGAGCCACTCAACGAGTCCTCGAAGCTAGACGATGATGTCTCCCTCGCCGGCCACCTGGATCTAGTAGTGCTTGGCCCCTGGACATCCACAGCGCTCGGCCTTACGATTGTTACCTGCCCGACTAACCAGGCAGGTTGGGTGTTCGAAGGGGGATTAATTATATTGGGTTCCTCGATCTAGCCGTAGAGGGAGAGGATCTCCTTCTTGAGTAGAAACGACTACTGCCTCGTTGCCTCTGGCTTTTCGAACAAGTCTTCGACTGCCCTGATTACATGGCTCGGTGCCCACAGTCTCTTACTCCATATGTGCCCCTATTCAAAGGTCGTCGGGACACCTTGGCCATCAAGGACGGCCTCATCGGCTTGGGCTAAGTAATTTTTCTCGACGTAGAACCACTCGTACTTCTAGAGTTTGTCTGATTTGTGGTTGCCCAAGATAAAGTCCTTCCTAAAGCCGATGACATAGTACCAACCGGACTGTCGGGAAAGTTTTTTCATCTTGTAAACTTGTTTGAATGCCTCCCATGGCATCTCTGTAGCCCGGTAGTACCTTCATAACATGTATATCCCGATCAATGACCTGTAACTATTCAGGTTAAGCTATTCCAGGCACACGTTGAGGTCGTTGAATGCTCGACGGAGAAACAGATGGAGCGATAGGCGTAGCCCAGCTCAAAAAAACTCTTGTATAATATTATGCATCCCTCTGACGGAGTCGAAGGGGAGTCATCCTCCTCCAAAGCAATGAGGATGATGTTATCGGGGATGTTGAACTTGGCACGTAAGTCCTCAAGCCAAGATTCTGTCATGGCGTTGGTGTAGGCTACTACCGACGTCTCCCCCAGTCGGGTGATTCGATAAGTAGTCACTCCTCAGACTCGAGTGACTCTGACCCTCTCATCTTCCTCCACAGCACCCTCGACCGGCCTTGCCTCCTCTGTTATTCGCTCATCATTAGAGATGTCGACGGTTACCTTGCCAATAATCGGGACAGGGGCCCCGGAGTCTCGATCGAAGATGCTTGGAACATCGACTGTAGCCTCCAGCTTGGCCCTCTCTTGGGCAGAAACTCAAGACATGCCAATGGTGGCCGCCCTGATGTAAGGATCATTGCCTTTGCATGGTCTCATCTGGCGTTTCCCGTCTAGCAGATTGAGGAACTTCTGCATGAGGATGGTCTGGGCGTCGACTCTCAAGATTTTGGCTAGTCAGCCAGCCCCATCATGCTCTGAGGATAGTCTTTCCATGTCGACTTTCATAGATGACGGCGATCTAGTCTCAAAACTGCTTTCTGACCAGGAAACATTAACATTCTATGAATTTGATAGGTCACTCATCTTTTTTGTGCTCCTCGAAAGATTACCTATTTGGGCTGTGAAGGCTTGGGAATGAAAAGTTCTCGGGTTAGTGATTGTAGTTTGGTAGCTAAAACTCAGGAGCAACAAAATATGGCTTTGATTGCATGTGGAAATGACAGAGAGGAGATGTCCTATTTATAGCTACTTTAGGCGAGAAACTTGGTCGCAAAAAATGAATAGGCGCGATGACTACCCTTGTCAAGAAGGCACTCACTCGCAATGCAACACGTGTCCCTAATAGCCTTATCGCATGACCCTTCGTCTTATCCTGCCTCGGGATGCCTCTTAATCTTACATCCAAAGCTGACCTCATCTACTTGGCGTAGTCCACCTAGCCGAACATCAACCAAGTGAACTGGGGGCTACCGTTGAGGGTGAGCTTGGTGCCACCATCGAGAAGCTAACTCCAGGTGTTCGGTCAAATAGCTCGGTAAAGTCTCGAGGAGCTTACTACCGCCCCCGATGAGCCTAGGTCTTTTGTCCGAGGTGCTTCTCAGGGTCCCTTGGGTCGTACCTTAACAGGTTGCCACTTTGGATTAAGTACTAGCTCGGGTCGGACTCCCCATACTTGAAAGTAGGCTGCTACTCGCCATCATTCGCCAACGATGGTAAACAACTCACTGTCGGATGAGAAGCAATCTACCGTCGGAGGGAAGTGACACTTGTCTTCTACCACCTGACACGTCTTGATGTGACACTCAAGTCATGGGCAAAACCCACCTAACACCTGGTCTAAGTGGTAGCTTAAAAATGGATGCATTTATTACATTCTGAAACATAGGCTCCTTCCCACCTAACAAGTTCCTGACCTCTGCCAAGCAACCCCTACCTTAAGCATTGGAGAGCCCTTATCTATTAACTGACCTTTTCTTACCTCCGAAGCGTCCCTCCTCTTATTGCAAGTGCATCCAGGCAAACAGAGACGAATAGAGAAGAGCTAGGCATCGTGCGCAACCGTACATGGTGTTGATTTGCAGCCAGACTCAAGCAAGCATCAACATTATACTAACCATTTTTATTCTAACCCTCAAAATCAGTCAGGTCAAAACCAGCAGTGAGCTCTAACAAATCGATTGCATGTAGTCTAAGCCAGGATCAAAGGATCGCCAACTATGAGGAAGCTGAATTAATGGGAGGATGAGTAGATCAACTAATAGTAAACATGCAATGGGACATGGTGTTGGAAAATTTTTGACGTTTGAAGCCACCAGAGTTCGATGGTTCCACCGATCCTATAGAGCTGAACAATTGCCTAACTAACGTTCAGGTGGTACTAAATTTTATGAGATTGAATGATTAAGAGAAGGTCTTGTGTGTCTCTTATTTGTTGAAGAAGGAAGCCCATTGTTAGTGGCAAAGTGTAGAACTGAGGAAAGATGTTAATGAGATGACTTGGTAAGATTATATTGATGAGTTCCACAAGATGTATTTCAATATGTACACCATGGTAGCCCAAGAGAATGAGTTCAATAACTTTTATAAAGGTAATATGTCAATGAAAGATGCTGTATGGAAGTTCAAGCAACTAGCCCGACTTTGCCCTCATATGGTGAGCAATGAAAGTGGCGAAATAAAAAGGATGATGAAGATGTTTAGGTTTGACATTGCTGTGGTAGTTAGCAATGGGAGCAAACCACCCAAGTTTGTAGAGGATTGCATCCATCAAGTAGTCCACGCTGATTATAGGATAACTCACAACAGAGAAGAGAGAGCCAAGTTTTTCAAGGCGAAGGTAGAGGAAAAGGCTAAAGCAAAACAAAATCTTTAATCTCAACAAAAGAATCAGGGCAATAATTCTCGCTAGGGTAACAAGCAATAGGGCTAGTATAATAACAACAAAAGAAAGGAAAATCCCAATCAAGGCAACTAGAAAGGCCAGCCTTAGAAGAAAAACCACAATGGGAATAGTAACAACAACTACCCCATTGGTTCTAAATGCAGGAAGAAACATCTAGAAGAATGTAGAGCTGGGTTGAACCGTTGCTATATTTATGGCAAGGAAGGTCATTATACTAAGCTGCTTTATTCTAACCCTCAGAATTTGTTGGGTCAAAACCGGCAGAGAGCTCTAACAAATCAGTTGCATGCAGTCCAAGCCAAGATAGAAGGATCACCAATTTCACAAGGAAGGTTGGAAGCTCCAGAGCCATAGGCCCTCATCTATGCTTATACCAGGAATGATGAGGAAGCTAGGACTTCTACAGTGGTGACAGGTGAGCGTCTTGTAGCCAACCACAATGCTTATGCTTTATTTGATTATGGAGCAACTCATTCATTTATATCAACTAAGTTTGCCAAGCATCTAGATAGAAGAGCATGGAATGTTCATTTTTATGAATGTTAACCCAATTTTAAACAAAGAAAATACAAAATTTTTTATTTCAAAAAATTTAATTAAAGATCCCACTTACAATAAATTTGAGTTAAAATACATAAAAATATCATGTATATCATTACTTAGCAGTTCATATGCAAATCATATGTCAATTTTCCTCACAAGATTAACACTGCTATCAATATAGGTGTTTTGCTAAATATCTATAGGTTTATGGCGCAAATATTGCCAAAAAAAAAAAGCGTTCAAAAGTTTTGATTCATAATGAGACTCCATAAAACACTCATGATTAAGGTTTTATGTATACATGACCAACAATAATAGAATTTGATTTTTTTTATGGATTACAAAAGGAATTATATTTCCATCCTAATCGTTTAATGTATTCCAAATAAATTAATATTTCCATTTTGTAATCACCTCTCTCAATGATTTAGATAGACAGCACGACAATCATTTTAAAATAAAGTATTTACCTTTATTTACATATTGTGAACTGATAATTTTTACCAATATACTTTAACATTTGTAATAGATTTCATTTCACGCTTTTACCAAACTGTAAAGAAGAGCCAAAGTTCCTTTTGAACTCATAGGCGACAGTTTGAACCCAACAAAAAAAAGAAAAAATATTTTTCAAAATAATGGTGCTGACTCCAAATATTAGGAAATCATGATTTTACCGTCTCAACTGATTCGATAATTAATGCTCCTTTAAAATTTGTTCTTAAAATCCGAAAATTGATAAACCGCAAGTGTTGGAACGTAATATGTAAAAGGAAATTTCTTTTGTAATGGAGAAAGTACTGGAAATCAACAAACAAAAGAAATTTCTAATTACTAATTTGGAAAAAAAAAAAACATCGATTTGCAAATATCCAATGGTTCGAAAGCTACATTGCATTAAGTTGGAGTTATTTCGTGTTAGTTCAGAAAATTGGAGAAAGAAAGCAAGGAAAAAAAATAATAGTAATCACCGTTGAACATGCTTTTATGGATTGGACAGTTCTATATATCCCGATCGGACTACAGTTCGGTCCTCTCAGTGGGGTGGGCCCCATCAGGTGGGTCTTGATGGGGCCCACCCCACTGAGAGGACCAGAAAAAAAAAAAGTTTTTCTTATGGATTGTAATTTTGTCCGCCATTTCATTAAAAGACAACAAGCATTTATAATGTAATTTCCAACTAAATGATTTCAAACACCACAAAAGTTACGTCCACATCCGCACAATGCTACCTTTTATTGCAAATAGTTACGTCATTGTTTGCCCGTTACATGCCATACTATCATTGCAACCAATTTGTCATTAAGACGACTACAAAATTACATCTTTCACCCGTCATTCTTTCAGGGCCACAGCCTAACCAAGTCACCAGACAAGTGTTAGATCACTAATGGGCCTATAATTGCACATCCTGGCACGATTAACAACAAAAGAAGGGATGGTTTACTTAAGAGCAAGTGCCACGTACGCGGCGTTTTCTACACCCAGGCGTGCGGTATAGTTTCCTATATTTATATATGTGTGTGTGTGTGTGTGTTTTAAGAATTAGAACCGACGACGTGATGTTTTAGGAAATCTCCCATGATTTCAATGATCCTTACTGAGAGTCTCACTCATCACCAATATTAATAGAGCAAATATTATTAAAAAAAAAAGGATAAAGCTTACGGAATAATGAATAAGAAAAAAAAAAGTAATCGTTTTCTTTTCTTAAAAAAAAAAAAAAGAAAAAAAGGTGACGATATTCACTCTTTATATTTAGATAGTCGCCTTCCCTTCTTCAGTTATTCTTCTTGTGTCGAACCTCTTCTTCAAAACAAAAATCTGTTCTCTCTTTGAAATCTTTGACTTTTTAAGATCATAGTGCTTCTCTCTTCTCATTTGTTTTTCCTACTGGTTATCTCTTTCTTACTTTTTTTCTTTATAACTAATTGTTGAATTTTGCCTTTGAATTTCACATTAGCTTTTTTTTTTTTTGTTATAATTATGCATTTTGTTGGTTTGGCTTTCATACAGACATATATTAAGTTTTATGTATAAATATGTCTTAGCTACTTTTGAATAGGGGTTCTTTGAAAATCTCACTTAAAAAAGTCCCAACCTCTCATGCATTATACCAAGGAATCATAAGCAGAAATTGAATTGATGCTCCTAAATTAGACATGACCTCATAATTCTTCAAAAAAAAAAAAGCTTTTTTTTTTGGATCATCTTTCCCGCATGGAATCCAATTTCAAAGACTTGAAACTTTCAACCCACAAGCAAGTATCTATCTAAAAACTCAAGAGCATCACACCTCCCATTTATTTCACTTTTGTATGAATATATATCTTTATTGCTAAAGGACTTTCTTTGTCTTCTTGTGTTTTAAAAGGAGAGAATTGTATAGGGTTTTGACTGGTCGACTCATATTCTTAATCAATTAGCCTTAGGTTTGAGCGTGAATATATTTGGAGTTATGGTGTGTTCTTTATTCGGGGAGATCGACACTCAAATCAAGATTACTGGTTTTTGAGTCCATCAATGAACTGTGGGCGAGACGATACGAACTGAATCAAAATATATCTTTTCATCTCGAAACTTTTGAGAGAAGAGATAAATAAAAAATAAAAAAAAGTGAGAGAATTACGAGTCTAATGGGAACTGAACATTGAGTGAATAGAGTGGATCTTTGAGGTTTCCAACACACCTAATGAAATTTGGCTTTCTTGATTTTAAAATATATATAACACGCGTAATTAACTTAATGTTTAAAATCAACCCCATCTAACAAAAATCGGATTGGGTTGAACGGGTTAAACATTATAAAGCAGTACAAATTAACAATTAACAATTAATTTAACCCAAAATAAGAAATATAAGAGAAAAAAATTCATTACATATTGATTAAACCAAGTTCTAACATTGTCTTAATTATAAGTCGTAAACTAACGTGCATGTAAGTGATCTACAAAATCAAGTTTAAATACGTACGTCGTAAACCACAACAAATACTTATATCCGGAAATAGATCAGGGGAGGGAATTTATAGCGTGTGAACAACATATATTTGAGTCTATAGGAGATAGATTACGGTAGGGTTTTTGTAAATGAGAGAATAGATCATTAGATTATTATGTTGAATATATATATATATATATGATGGAACAAGTCTAAAGGCTTAAAATTGAAATCGATTGACTACCCAAGTCTTCGTTATCAATTTTTTACCGACGTCTGTAGGCTTCGACATCGATTAGCTCTGCGGGTTTTAATTTTAACTGATTGCATTTCACATATTCTCAATCCATGGAAGACTAGTGTCAAAAGTTTAAGAGCAAACTTAATGACCTGTTTGCTATGTAACTACGAATTGATGTGGTTTTATATTTTATGGTTTGAACTAATGGTTTTGAAACTATATAGTTTAAACGTTGGTTTTGAACTAATGTTTGAAATATAAAGAGCTTAACATGTAATAAAACATCACATCAAAAAGTTGGTGTTTGAAAATATCAATTTAAATTATGATTTAAGAAAAAACGAAAATAGAAAATATTTTTACTGCAAATAATGGTTCAAAAGGCTAGAATTTAAGAGGAGGCTAAATTCTCAATATTAACTATTTGATCTGCTTTTGTTGATAGATTCAAACATGGAGAACCCATGTACCAAACACCATAAATAACCCATGAACTTTGAATAACGTTGTGTTTTTTTTACCTTGTTAGGAACGTGGTATGATGTCTTTATGTAAAACATCAAAGGGGCTTGTGCAAAGCGTTGTCATCAGAGTCATGCATGGCGAATCAGTATGTAAGCATTACGTTCAAAAAAAATTCTTCTACGGATCCATTGTATTTCTTACAACTCATGCAATGAATGATGCATGATGATGTCTGATCAAAAGCAATTCTCTGGTTGTAATTTAGTGAATATATAATAAAATAGTTTTAGTCTCTCAAAATTCTCTGCTAGCCATCGCTTATAGGGTGTTTGGCTAGTGGTGGGAACCATTGGTAGATAGAGCTTTACACTGTGACAATTTTTTTTTCTTTTTATTGTGGTATGAACCCTTAGTTATTGTCTCACCCTTGGGGTGGGTGTGTGTAAACTGTATATGTAAATCATGTAAAATAAAGATTGGGGATGAGATTCTGAAAAGTTATTTGATTGTAATCCCCATAAGTTCATATGATGTAATTCTAGGGATGAACTGGTTGTCTAGATACAATGCAGTTGTGGACTGCCAACTTAGGAGAGTGACCTTAGTGGTCGATAGGGGAACGATGATCACTTACCAAGCTGGTAATGATCAAATAATGAGTGAGCGTCTTATGAAAACATGTCTCGAAGGACGGAAGAACCTAGCCTGCTATGCTTTTCTCATGAATCTAGAAGGAGAGCCCAGTGCATCAAGAAGAAGTGCAGCAATTCCAGTAGTTGATGAATATGAAGATGTCTCCCCTGACAAGTTACCAGGATTAGCACCGCACCGGGAGATTGAGTTTGGCATCAAGCTACTTCTAGGAACAACACCGATTTCTGTAGCACCTTATCGGATGGAACTGGCAGAAATGAAGGAATTTAGAAAGCAACTTCAGGAGCTTGCTGACAAGAGATATATCTGAAATAGTACATCGCCGTGGAAAGCACTAGTTTTATTCGCTAAGAAGCACGATAGAACCCTCAGGCTATGCAAAGATTATCGGTAGCTAAATCAGGTCATTGTGAAGAACAAGCATCCTCTGCCTAAGATTGATGAATTGTTTGATCAATTGGAAGGTTTACAGTATTTCTCAAAGATAGATTTACGTTCAGGATACCACCAACTCAATATTAAAAAAGAGGACATCCCCAAAATAGCTTTCAAGACCCGGTATGGATACTTCAAGTTTTTGGTAATGTCGTTTAGATTGACAAATGCACCGACAGCTTTCATGGACCTAATGAACAGGATATTTAGGCCTTATTTGGATCAGTTCGTGATCATGTTCATCGACGATATCTTGGTCTATTCTAAGACTTGGGAGGAGCATGAGCAGCACCTCAGAATCGTACTTTAGACTCTGCAAGAGCACCAGTTGTACGCCAAGAAAGAGAAGTGCGAGTTTTGGTTGACAAAAGTTAAGTTTCTAGGACACGTCATCTCCGAGCAAGGTATCTCGGTGGACCCGTCCAAGATAGAAGCCATAGTGGAGTGGAAACGACCTAAGAATGTAGTAGAAATCTGTAGTTTCTTAGGACTGACAGGATACTACAGGAAATTTGTGAAGGACTTCTCGAAGATAGCAGTGCCACTGATAAGACTAATCAGGAAGAATGTCAGATTTGAGTGGGATGAAGAATGTGAGCTTGCCTTCCAATAGTTAAAGAATTGGTTGACCACAGCTCTAGTGTTGATTATCCTGAATAATGATGAGCCATATGAAGTTTACACAGATGCTTCGAGACACGAACTTAGATGCATGTTGATGCAACATGGACGCATGGGATAAAGAATAATCAGATGGGATGTGTTGATGCAACTTAGATGCATGTTGTGAAGGACTTCTCGAAGATAGTAGTGCCACTGATAAGACTAATCAGGAAGAATGTCAAATTTGAATGGGATGAAGAATGTGAGCTTGCCTTCCAATAGTTAAAGAATTGGTTGACAACAGCTCCAGTGTTGATTATCCCGAATAGCGATGAGCCATATGAAGTTTACACAGATGCTTCGGGACGCGGACTTAGACGCATGTTGATGCAACATGGACACGTGGTGGCATATGGATCAAGACAGCTATGACCTTACAAGTGGAACTATCCTACTCACGACTTAGAGTTCACAGTAGTGATTCATACACTAAAAATCTAGAGATGCTATCTATACGGGGCGACATTTTAGGTTTTCTCCGACCACAAGAGTTTGAAGTATCTGTTCACTCAAAGGGGTCTGAACTTGCGACAGCGAAGGTGGATAGAGTACATGGAAGATTATGATTTCGCGCTACAGTTCCATCCTAGGAAAGCTAACGTGGTCGTGGATGCACTCAGCTAGAAGTCCTCAAGGATTCTCGCTTGTTTAGCTCTCGATGATTGGAAAAGAGATGCAACAGTGAGTGAGTACAGGCTACAATACTATAAACATTGCGATCGAGTTTCGGTGTACCATATGGAGACAACCCTTACTCTTATTCAAATGGTGAAATAGAATCAGTGGCGAGACCAGTATCTATAGGGAATCTGGATGCGAATTCAGAACGGAGAGCAGTTTGAAGAATGGAGGATACATGCCGATAGATCGCTGTACTTCAAGGAACATTTAGCAGTTCCAGAAATCGTAGAAGTGATGAAGGCCGTGAAGGATGAAGTCTATAAGTCTCAGTTCGTCATTCATCTAGGAAGCACAAAGATGTATCGTGATTTGAAAAGGCAATACTGGTGGAGAGGCATGAAGAACGATGTCTGAGAATACGTGGCCAAGTGTGCTACTTGTCTTCAGGTGAAAGTCGAGCACCAGAAGCTAGCAGGTCAGCTGCAGCCACTTCCTATTCCATGGTGGAAATGGAAGCACATCACGATAGATTTTCTTACTAGATTGCTGAGGATAGAGCAAAGGCACGATGCAATTTAGGTCGTGGTCGACAAGTTAATGAAATCGACGCATTTCATTCCTTTCAGGTCAACTTACTCAAGGAGAGTTATTGGAGAATTGTACCTGTAAAACATAGTGTGGTTACACGGAGTTCCTTTATCCATCACATCCAATAGAGACACCAGATTCAACGCCAAATATTGGAGGAGCTTTTAGGAGGCCTTGGGTACGGACTTGAATTTCAGCACGGCATTTCATCCTCAGACTGATGGGCAATCTGAGCAAGTCATTCAGATCTTTGAAGATATCTTACGTGTATGTGTGTTAAACTTCGGCGGGAACTAGAAGAAGTACTTGCATCCAGTAGAGTTTATGTACAACAACAGCTACCAAGCGAACATTGGCATGATATCATTTGAAGCACTATATGGACGACCATGTTGGTCACTGGTATGTTAGGTAGAACCAAAAGATAGGATTATTCTTGGACCCGATGAGATTCGTAACAGCAGCAAGAAAGTCACCGTGCTATGAGATCGATTAAGGGCAGCTCAAAGTAGGCAGAAGAGTTATGCGGATAGAAGACGTCGACCCTTGGAATTTGAGGTAGAAGATTTTGTTCTCTTGAAGGTATCACCTCATAAGGGCAACACGCTATTCATAGTAAGTGGTAAGCTTGCACCAAGGTATGTTAGACCGTTTGAGATTACTCAGCGTGTCAGTGTAGTAGCTTATCGGCTCGATCTTCCTCCCGAGTTTTCTCATGTTCATAACGTATTCCATGTGTTGATGCTTCGGAAGTGTCCACCCGAGCAAAACAAGATAATCTCATTCCACAATGTATAGGTTTAGGAAGACACGATATACGAGGAAGTGCTAGTTCAAATTATCGATCGAAAAGTAATCAACTTGCATCATTGCGCTATACCGTTAGTAAAGGTTGTGTGGCAGCACCATGGGGTTGATGAAGCCACCTAGGAGTTAGAATCGACTATGTAGAAATTGTATCCACATTTGTTTTGTTTTTGAATTGATTTATAATTTCGAGGACAAAATTCTTTTAGGGGTGGAGAGTTGTAACACCCTGAATTTAATTAAGTGTTATTAGTGTGTGAAATGGTGTAATAGTGTGCCAAATTGTGGTTTAACTTTAATCTAATTGTTTTGTAACAATTTTCTAATCAAATTAATTTTAAATCATTTTTAATTATTTTTTTTGTATTTTGAATTCTTGAAACAAAACTATTTGTCAAATGCCGAATATTCCATTTTTGCTAAAACCGTGGGTGGCACACGGTTTCCACATAATGAAATCACCCACCTTTTCTTTTATTTAAACTCTTTCTCTCCCTCTCTCTTTCTTTCTCCTCTTTCTCTCAAATTTTGATTTCAAAATCAAGCCCAAGCTTTAGTTTTCAGTGGATTGGAAGCTCGGGAACACGTTTGGATGATTACAAACTTGTTTTAAAGCTCGAATCCAAGGATAGTTTTCAAAATCCTAAACTTTTTCAATTTTTTAATTTTCTTTGTATTTTGAAATCCAAGCTTTCTTAAGCTTAGAAAACCTTTAATCTAAGTTAGAGGAACTTAAAACATCTAGAATCTAAGCTTAGTCCAGTTAAAAACGGATTTAAATCAAGTTTCTCCATTTTTCTCATTTTTGGATTTATTCAAAAATCTTTGTGTAAATATTGTTTTAATGTGTTAGAAAGTAATCTACTATGCTTTTCTATTAATTATGATCATTATTTATGCCTGGGAATTGAGAAAATATGTTGAAATTGAGAATTGGAGCTCGAGGAGGCCGAGGCTTGGGCTCAGGAAAATTCTAGAATTTTTTAGTTCGACAGGCTTGACTTATACGTCCGATAGGCCAGACCTGAAAAATTTGGGCAGGATGGACCTGAATTGCCGGTAGGTTGAACTGCACAGTTCGGTAGGTTGAACCAGGGAGACCGACAAGTTAACCGGGCATAGTAAATTTGTTGTTTTTCACATATTTTCACTGTTTTGAACCCCGATTGAGATTTTAATCTTACAATATGATTTTATGTACACAATTGGCACACTAGGACACCATGAAATAGCTTAGCAACGTAGGATATCTTAAGCTAGATACTGATAAACCTAGTTCCTATTTAAGGTTGTTCGTGATTCTGTGGAGCTAACGTATAGCGAATCGGGACTACGGTGTTGGACATCGGCACAAACATTGAGGTAGGACTTCTACCCCTTTCTTTAGTAGCTTGGTTTTTAAAATGAATTTGGCCTCTAAAAGGGTTTTTATTAAAATGTTTTCAATGATTGATTGAAAAAGGATTTTTATTGGTTGTTTTCACAAACAATAGATTGAGGTGATTTTCATAATAAACTTCATAATGAATGTAAATAGAAATACTTGGTAAAAAGAGATCTTAATAACTAATAGAAATATATAGACGGGCATGATGTCATATCAAAAATCGGGTTATGTAGTGTGCGACCTTGGGGGCAAGTCTCGAAACCCAACTGGGCCACGTTGGTGGTCATATCTATAGTTTTCCCAAGAAAGATAAAAAAGTACTTTCTAGATAAACTGTTTTTAATAAGATTTATTTAAATGGATTTATTTATTTAACACTGTCTTCTAATAACTTCTTTGAAAAGTAAAATTTCATATTTAAATTTTTATTTTTTTTTAAAAAACATAGTCCTACTGAGCCTTTTGCTCACATTTTATTTGTTTTTAAATCTTGCCCCCTAGGTTTAATATAATTTAGGGCTAACGAAGGGTCCGCAGACCGGACTTGCAACCAGTAGAAGAACTGGGTAGGTTGTTGTACATATTAATCAAGGCATATATTATTTTAACTTCTCTTACTATTTTGGACTGCGGTTGTAATCTAAATATTGTCGATATTATATGTGTGCACAAGTTGTGAGTCGATGGGACCCAACGTATGTTTTTCCTTTCTTTATTAATTTATTTCATTTTGTTTTGTTTTATCTTATCTAATTAATTATTATAAATGTTTGCTTAAAAAGTTTTAAATTATCACATTTTTCATAATTAATTAAATTCTTAAACTGGTGTTTCAATTAAAATTTCTACTTAATCAACTTAACCAACCGCCACGTCACCTCTTGTACCCCAAGGCGTGACAGTGGGAATTCTCTTTCAAGTTTGTAGTGGGGTTAGGCAGCCATGGTCGAAATCCACTTGAGGTGCTAGGCCGGTTTTGTGAGGGAGGAGGGATGACGGGCAAACGCCGGTGTGTCCTAGCCGATGTCGCTATGGCCAGAAAGGTCGATGCCCCAGGATGACCAGACATTAGAGGAAGAGCCGTGGCCAAAGGGAGCTAGGTTGGAGAGATCGGTGGATCCTCTTCGGCTTACTCTGTAAGACGAGGGGTGGCTTGGGGGTGGGAAGATCTCGTCATGGTATGGGTGGCTTTTTTCAAGGGTGGCTTCCGGCATATCGTGGGCGGCCAACATGGAGGCGATTTTGCTGTTGGTTGTCAGATTTTACTTTATTGTGTAGTAACAAGTATTTGTAAAATAGGTTTGGTGGTTTCTTCAATGGTTAACAGTAGTTTAATTTCTATGTTAGTGGTTTTATTGTTTTGGTGGAGAAATATTACCTCTGGATTGTTTGTGACGGAGGTTTTGTTCCTCTAAATTTTCTTTTAGAAAGAGTTATTGTTGGCCTAGATGCTACAGAGTTTTGCCCTTGTTGGATGGAAAAGATCCATCAACTATAGGTGGGTTTGGTTGTGGCCTTGATGCCATAATATTTTGGCCTCCGATCGATTGGAAGTCCCCATCATTTAGTATAGTTTGGTCAAAAAGAACTTTTTCTATGCTCGTTCTTTGTGTGTTGAAATGCTTGTCTAAGTTCGGACCTCAGGTACACATCTACCCCTTTGAGCGCTATCAAAATTTATTGATGGATTTGATCTTAGTCGGAGCATATTTCTCTTGTAATGTGGGTCTTCATCGGTTATTTCGGCTTGTAATGCTTCTGCAATTGAATGAATTGATTTCCCTTAAAAAAAAAAGAGCAATACTCTGGTGACTATTAATTAATTGTTGCCTCTTGCAGCTAAATAAGAGCTTCATTTGATTAACATGATTAGTGTAATAATTGCCAAAGAAAACCAACCTTGGAACTTAATGTAAAAATAGTAAACTTTTTCTACATGTTGTGCATGACTGCCACCTTTAACCTTTCGTTTTTGTTTTTTTAATTTTTTTATTAACTTCTCTTCATTTATATACGCGGGTCTTTAAGATGATCATGAGTTAGGGGATTTCACCTTAAAAAAAAGTGTTGTAATATATAGGGGTAGTTCACCAAGTTTGCACAACAAGTTTTTTTTTTTTTTGGTGTAATACCATCTGTTATCCGGACCTACTATTAGAGGCACGAAACTATACAAAGGGTCCCTCAACTCTAGTGGGAGTAAACCCAACTAATCCGGATTCGAGCTGGGTCAGGGACTCTCGCGGAAGTAAACCTGAGCCGGGTCAGACCCCTGCAATGGGGGAAAGCTCTCTCAACACTTACTTTTCCATACACAAGGCTCGAACCCAAGACCTTGCTTAAGGGAGAATGGACTCCTTTCCATCCAATCCCACAGGTTGTTGGAACTCAAGACCTTACACGACAAATTTTAATGTGTACATTTTATAAACAACCAACACGCAAGTTTTTTTTCTTTCCTTTTTTTTCATCCTGTTTTTAAGCTCTCCTCATTCTCATTTTTATTTATTATTTCACTCTTATTTTTTTTTTATCCTTTTCTTTCTTTTGTTTTTTTTTATCCTTCTACCTTTTTCATTTACATTTTTAATGCTTCATTTTTATTCCTTCTCGCCTTTGTGGTTTTTTATTGCTTTTTCCCTAATATCTTATGTATATTCATATTCAATACTTCATTATTTATTTATCTTAATTTGTATCATCAAAAGAAAATTTTTTTAATTTATCCTTATTACAAATTCTTTTATTTTGATGGGATTATTGTACATTCTTTTACATCGTCTAAGATGCTATTTCATCAAACATGACCTCTATGTTTTCTTGTTCCTTTCTATTTAAGCAACTTCTTTCTCCCTAATCTATTCTTATTAAAATAATTTTTTCACATGTTAGATTACTTAAACATTTCTTTTAGTCAAGTTTTTTACCCTCATAAATATTTCTCCCTAATTGTCTCCCTAAACATCTTTGAAATGCAATCCTCTCAAATACTTATTATTTAATTTCTGTGCTTTTTTTTTTCCTTTGAAATATGCTCTAATACACCTTTTTTTTTTTCACAAAACTAAGCTATTTGTAGAATACTAAATTAAGTAAACTAGATTTTAATATAAATTTAGTTCTATGTTAAAAAAAAAAATACACACTGGGCAGATGGCTAAGCTACTTCATGAAAAAGGTGTTATCTCTCTCTTGATGAAGTTTCCATATATGTGCCATGTGGTTGTGGTTGCTGAGCTTTCCTGTTCTCAACTGTACACGCAAGAATTTATCCTTGAAAACCGAAAGAAAACGTGCCAATCGCAACTTTCAAAGAAAATAAGCAATGCACTTGTACGAAATGGACTAAGGCCCATGTACTCATAAGAAATGGGCCAAGTCCCACTAAAAGTGAAACTTCCATGAATTTGTCAAAAAGACGTCGAAAGATCATTTTTCTACTTGGCTACTTGAAGCACCAAAAAGGGAATCACAACATCTATTCTGATCTTATGGCATGTATCCCTTGCTTTTGTGGGAGCACACCAAGAGTGTTCTAGCTTTTAGAGAGCCTCATTTGGGGATTTTTATTAAAGATAAGTTTGTAGTATTTTGTAGATCCTTGCGTTAAATTTACAGCAAGTGGCTTGTTTTATTTCCACGGTTGGTAGACAACCAGTTTTGTACAGATGATAGGTAAATAATTTGGTGGTTGGTTTTGGCCACCGACCTTAATATTTGGTCTGATTTTAGCGTTGGTAAATAAATTATTTTCTAGTGAAACAATTATTTTTCATCCGTAAAGAGCAAGAATCTCGTTTATGGAATACTAAACTATTATATATATTTTTTTTTTTGGAGGACATGTAGGAATTTGATTATTGTGGATTGTGGATGCCACTTTTAAAATGCAAGTGGGTTGACAATAACTCAGTGAAATGTAATAGTGACGGCACCACAATGGTAGATTTTAAGGGAATGTTATAATGATAATAGCATTGGACCCAAAACAGGTTTTCTATGTAACCAATTTTAACGATTTGAAGTTAGCATTAGTCGTTCCGATGAAGCCTAAGGGTCTTAGGACAAATACTAGCTGATTATCATTTTTGTTTATTATTGTTGTATTTTACATATATTTTTGATTTGTTGAAGTTTATTTTTTCTATTTCTTTTATCATGCTAAAATAAAAGAAAGAATTGACTGTAGAAATTGGACTTTTTTAGGGTTTTGACTTCTATCTTAAAAGATCACCATTTGAAATGGGGTCTTCAATATCTTTATAAGTTGGTGTTTCCTTTATATGTAGAAAAAATTACTCTATAAAGGAAAAATTAAAAAAAAGATATTTATAAGAAAATTGTAATTGAGAGGCTTGCATGAAAAAGTTGCTTAAATAGAGCAAGTAAAATTATTTTAATGATCATTTAAAAAAATTACAAGGATCACTATTGATATAAGAAAGATTACAATAAAGGGATAGATGGTCAAATACTTCTATTTGCTAACCATTATCAGTGCTGTAACAAGGCTATTGATTTTATCAAGAATAGTGAAAGTGTTTGGCTCTCCCCTAGAGTGGATATTGGCAATGCATTTCTGGACAAATTTGATCTTTCTTCTCTCGTTCTAGTGGTGATTCAAACTAGGAGAATCGAGTTGGTGGAAACCAACTTTTCATGCTTTATACCTCAAGTCAAGAAAAAGAGGCTCTTTGCACTATTCCTACAGAGGAGTAATAGCACGTTTTAGCATGCGGAACTCGAAATTAACCAGAGTCCAGACAGAATGTTAGCAATTTTTTTGAGATTTTCTAGTATTGTAATGACCGAGAAAATCTTAGAATTAAATAATGTAATTTGCATATTTAAATCAAGGATTTTTTTAGAAATAGCATGTATGAATTTTGATATTGGAGTGTGATATGAGAATTTTAGGATTTTCGGTTAATCGATAAGGTGGTTGATAATGTTTTAAAACCAAATGATTTTATTTTGCTACGATTTTTAGATATGATGTGTATATATATGTTACAAATGTTTGAGATTTTTTTCATAAATTTTCGTTTAAAATATTTTTAGGATTATGAGCTTTCAATCAAACACTGCTTATGGAATTTTATTTGCTGACAAATTTGTATTTGTGTTTTATAGAGTACGTTTTATAGGGACAAAAATGTCTTTTAATTCTGTTAAAAAATTATGAATCATCGTTGATATGTTACCTAAATGTCTATAAATTTTTAACTTCATATCCTTATTATGATTTGAGATAAAATTTGTTGATTGCCAAGTACTCAGTCATTATAAATGTTTACCTGATATGCTCTATATAATTCATGAGATGATAAATCATACTTTTAAATATGTTTTGCTTATTTTATTATTTTTTAACTTTTATTTATATGTAAAGCATGTCATAGAAAAATTTCAAAAGCATATCATACAAATTTGTTTTTATAAAAATGTTTGAATGAAACGTGTTCCCTATTTAGCATGTCTAATGTTAATATTACCTTTGAATTCGAACCTGAATTACTCCGAACTTATTTGGGGATAAATTTTGGATATGTTATAATGTTATGTGTCTATTATATGTAGTAATTTTTATAAATTATTTTATGGCATAAATAATTTAATACATAATTTTTAATTAAGACTGCTCACTGCCCAGGCTTCACCGGCAGATTTTATAGTTTGGATTATATGATTTATTTTAATTACTAAATGAAATTTTTATAGCTAAAGAGAAATGTAAAGATTATATATATATGTTCACTTTATTCCTGTAAATTTTCATGCTCTAATTGAATATGAATTGAAAGATATACGGTTATGAATCATTGAAGGTTAGTTAGTTTTATGATTGGCAGATTTACTTGAATGTTTTGGAAAATTAGAAAAAGGTGTCTTTGATTAATATTTTCAAGAGAAGAAAATTTAAGAGATGTTTGTACATGTTACCTATGTTACGAAATAATTTTTACACTTTATTTATGTTTATAAGTTGAGATTAATTTCTCTAACTTATTAAAGATCAAGTTTTTTGTCTTTATATTTCTTGACTCTGAGTGTATGTTTGTGACTCAAAGATGCTTTGTTTCATTAAGAATGATGCATGATGATGTAATATGGTATTAAACAATATCATAAATATGAATATTAATTTTATGTATTATATAAATGATTGACATAAATGCTCCAAAAGGCGAGCACATTGAGAACCGCTACAAAGTCACCTGATTTAAGGTTTAGTAAGCAAGCAAGTTAAGTAAGTATATTCTCACCCGCAACATAATAAAAGTTTACAAAAAGTTTTGAGAATATGTTTTATGATAATTTTTAAGTTTGTTTTCAAATATTGTTTTCTTATGAAAACTCTTGTTGCAACAAGAAAGTTTAACGGATGTTTCAAAGACGATGTATGTTAAGGGTATATACATATATATGTATCACTTAATTAAGTGTTACACACCCTATGTTTATGTTTGTCTCGCTAAGTGGACTGTCCTGCAAAGTGGACTTGCATATTTGGTTTGGGATTAGCTACCTCACCACTCTTGTACAACTATGTTTATGTTAATGGTGAGACGTTTTGGCCTCTAAAGATAAAATGAATGATGTTTTAATATGGAAGTTTAAACAAAAAGATATATTCTATGAACACTTGTGCCTCTTGCACTACTATGATTATGATTACGATATTATATAATGATTATTATGAAATGTTTCATGTTGTGAGATAGGAATATGTATTTACTAAGCTTATGCCTACTTAGTTTATATTATGTTGCAGATAAGGATAAGATGCAGGTTGACTAGGATGGAGGATAAGGATGGGCCTGTGTGTAGGGAGTGTTGGATTGAAAATAGAGTCATGTTATGAAAGGAATTTAAACTCAAACAAAATTTACTATATTATGTTTTGCATTTTTATTCGTTTAAAACTCAATTCTGTCTGTGGTATGTTATTTTGAACTTATGTTTCATTAAATGTAATTGTTATTTTAGGTTTTTAGTTTCTTAGGTTATTTATTAAAGAATACGCTATATAGTTCATGTCTTTGTAATTAGTCTTATTTAGTAGTTTGATTAGAGGTTAAGAGTGCTTGCATTATATGTGTGAGTTAGTATTTGTTAAATATTTGTTTTTATAAACTAAGTTTTCTACAAGTGGTCGGTTAGCTGAATACTTTAGGTGTTCCATCAGGCTAACCAAGGAGGAAAAATAAATTTGGTAAGTCATAAAAAAAAATACATGTATGTATTCCTAGGATATTTTTCTGAGTGTTGTTAATTGTTTCAAACTTTTTGTTGATAATTATTAAGTTTAATAGTAAAATCAACGTCTTCTTCTTTATGTATCTAATTTTTCCACAACAGTAACACTTCTTAAACTTTTTGGCCCCTTTGAATTTGATTTGTATTTCCCTTGATCATTGCTTCTTTCGTGTTGACCTCTATTTCTTTATTAACTATTCCCTGTGGCATAATAGTTCTCCCCAGTAGAGGAAGAAAATTGATTTTTGTTTTTAAGTTCAAAATCCTAAGATCTCAAGGCAGATAAGAACTCTTCAAGGGTTATGGAGGTCCTTCCTACTTATAAATAGAATTTTTTTACTTCTTTATATGAGTCTGGTAAAGAGTTTAACAAATGTTAGGACCGATGCCTTAAAGAACAAATATTTTATTTGTAATTATAGACATTTTGGATTAAGTGAATAAATAAATAATAATGCAAATATTTTATGTGTTAATAATAGTCCTCATATTGCTTTTATTATTATAATTAACCATTTAAGCAAATACGTGATCTGTGACTATTATAACCAAATCTTAGGATCGGGCATATAGAGAGTTTATATGCGACATAGATACAACACCAAGATTAATAGTCTAAATTATATATAGTCTATAGTCTATGTATTTAGTTGGGCACTCTATACATGACAATACTATAATGGGAATCTAGTCCAAGTGAGAAGAAGGTTTATCTAGGGCCGTCGGAGCGGATTGACTATATGGTAGACACATTGGTGTAGTAAACCTAATGGTGCCTGCACATTAGACGTGATCTATAGTGTCATTGATTTAATAATAATTTTGTTTAATTTAAATGAATTCACTTTGACAATCATCTTTATGTGATCTTAATTCTGAAGTGGATTCATAGATTTATGTTTGTTGCTTATATTTTTTTGATAAGCTATTCCTAGCAAAGAAAGAATGAAGACAAGAATGTTGAGCCAATGGATAGTTTAGAATTGGCAAATTTTGAAGATGGCTGTGATAGTAGGGAAGTTATGATAATGTCTTATAATTCTGACAATCAAAACCAGAAATTAGAATCAAGTTGTACTGTCATATCTATAGTGGATGAATTTTCTATGAAAGTTTGGGTTTACTTATTAAAGAATAAAAATGATGTTTTTAGTACATTGAAAGAATGGAAAAACATTGATTGAAAACCTCATTGATATATAAGAAAATTAAAACTCCTAGGACCGATAATGGTCTACAGTTTTATAATGAGGTGTTTGATAATGTTTATAAAGATTGTGGAATTCAAAGACATAAACTTATTAAAAAGAATCCTCAACAAAACCTGTTGTTGAGGGAATAAATAGAACTCTTGTTCAGTTCTAGACTGCCTAAAACTTCCTGAGGAGAAGTTGTGATGACAGCTTTATACTTAACAAATGGGTCTCCCTCTAGTGCTATTTAATTTAAAAATTGATTAGAAAACCACATGATTTTATGCATTTGAGACCTTTGGGTGGGCAGCATATGCTTAGAGCCTAGAATAATAAAATGCATTTTTTTAGGATACGTTCAAGGTGTTAAGGGATATAATCTATGGGTTAGAGATAGCAAAAGGTTTTAAAACCACCATTAGTAGAGATGTGATTTTTAATGAAAATGATTTTGCATTATCTGCAAGCTACTAACCCCAGACCTATTGCAGGAGAAGAAAGTTTTGTTATAACACCGTTGGAAGTTTTGTTATAACACCGTAGGTTCTTTAGAGAGTCAGGTAGAAATAAATCTTGTTCGAGTAGAGCCAGCACAAGAGAATCCTTATCAGATGGAGCCTAGACAAGATAGTGTTGATTTTGTGGAGCATAGTCATACCAGAAATGATGTAGATGAGAGAAGTTAGCTTATAATTGGGACAACATAGCAAGAAACTAAAGGAGATCAAGAAGCTAAAGTGAGACATGAGCAAGAAGAACCTGATCAAGAACAATTACCAAAATACCTCAGGGACTAATAGACAAAAAAGCATAATGAAACCAACTCAAAAGTGTTTGGCAAAATTGGTTAAAGCCAAATTTTTAGTTTAAAACACTGTAACATGTGAGAGCTTTATATTGTAGCAACTTTTTTTCCTTTTTACTGTAGTATGTGAGAGCTTTATACTATTTTTAACAAAAAAGTTGATTCAAACTAGCTTTATCAAACATTATAGTTTTATAGCTTTGACAGACATGCTAGCCCATGCCTTCATGACATTTATGGAGCTAGAGAAACAAAAGCTTGAAAGCTTCAAAGAAGCGAAAAGCTGCAACAATTCAAAGAAATGGACGATGGCCATGAAGGAGGAAATGAATTCCTTGTATAAGAATAACACTTAGATCATTGTTAAGAGACTTAAGAAACAGTTAGTTGTAGCCTGTCAGTGGATTTATACACCAAAAGAAAAAGCAAATCCAAATGAACTTGTTTAGTATAAAGCAAGATTAGTTGTTAAAGGGTTCACTTAGAAGGAGAAAATAGACTTTAATGAGATTTTTTCCATAGTGGCTAAGTATAAAACCATAAGGATAATGCTCTTACTAGTAGCTCAATTCAATCTAAAACTTGAGCAAATAGATGCAACCACAACTTGTCTGCATCGAGAATTGGACGAAATAATATTTATGGGACAATCTAAGGGGTTTTATCTCACAAGGGCAAGGATATGGTGTGCCTATTAAAGAGGTCCTTATATGGCCTCAACCAACCACCTTGGCAGTAGAATAACAGGTGTGATGCCTTCATGAATCAATAGGGATTCACTGGAAGCTACTTTGATTCTTGCATGTACTTCAAAGGAAAGAACATTCTAGAAGCCAAATACCTCCTACAATATGTAGATGACATTTTGCTCATCTAATAAGGTGAAAAGTAAAATTGAGAAAGTGAAGGAGATGTTGAAGTCAAAGTTTGAAATGAAAAACTTGGGGCCCATAAGGAAGATATTAGATATCAACATTAAAAGGGATAAGAAGAAAAGCATTGTGCTCTTTGGTTAGAAGAATTATTTTGAGAACAATTAACTATATGTGGTAACTATGGCCGTGCTTAGTATTGTTTTAGAAGTTTTTAGCAAAATATTTTTGCACCCTTTTTTAGGCAAAATTTCAAAAACACTTTTAGCATAATTTCTAAAAAATTTTCACTTTTCAAAACAAAATCATTTTCACATATTTTGAAAACACTACCAATAGCAAAATATTTTTGCACCTTTTTTTAGGCAAAAAATTTCAAAAACACTTTTAGCATAATTTCTAAAAAATTTTCACTTTTCAAAACAAAATCATTTTCACATATTTTGAAAACACTACCAATAGCAAAATATTTTTGCACCTTTTTTTAGGCAAAAAATTTCAAAAACACTTTTAGCATAATTTCTAAAAAATTTTCACTTTTCAAAACAAAATCATTTTCACATATTTTGAAAACACTACCAAACGAGCCCTATATGTGAGTTGGAAGTGGAGTTACAATTACCTTGTGTGTTGGCAAAAGTCGTTCACATCACTTTTTTAGTTATAAATAGTGTAAAGTTCTCACATGCTACAGTAACAATAAAAAAATCGCTACAATGTAAAGCTTTCACATGTTACAGGAAAAACAGTTCTCACCACCCTCCCAAAACCCTATTAGTTGTGGCACTTTCAACCATAGAAGCTGAGTATATGGCAGGTATTGAGTCAATCAAAGAGGGGATGTGAATTAAGGGCATGTTAAGAAGTTAGAGTGAGAACGGTGAGAAAGAGAATTTCTCTCAAGAATTTTCTTGCTTGGGTTTCTCGGAAAATCTTGTTCAAGGTTCAGAGGCGAGTGAATTATTGTCTTGAGTGTTGTATTATAAATTGAGAAATAGAAAGATCAATTGAACTTCTTGAGGAGAGCTCGCAAGAACGTAGGCATCAATTGGCCGAACCTCATTAAAAAAGTATGGTGTTTCTAGTTTTACTGTTTGTTGATAATTCTGATTTGGATCGAAAATTTCCAATAATATACATACATATATATATATATATATATATCTGTTCTCTGTTTTATAGGGGGAAAAAAAAAACTTATATGATCTCAACCTTACAAAAACTGATAACAATAACAAAAATTGAATATAGATTAGTTGAAAACACACCTAGTATAACAAGCAATCATAAAACAATCCCATGTCTTGTATTGTAACATGCCAAGTTCTTATACACATGATTTAAATTTTGATTGTTTCTGCCTTCTAGGTTTGTGTATGCATATAAGCGTGCTTTCTAAAGTTCATCAAATTTTGGCCACAGATATTATATGAGGTGGCAATGCTTCGATCGTCAAAGAAGTCAAGCTGGTTTTTGCTTTCCCAATTGCATCATTTATATGGTTTGATCTTATCATACCTTACATTGTTTAAAGTTTTTTTTTTTTCTTTTCTTCCTTTTTTTTTTTACTCTGTTTAAAGTTTTTTTTTTTCTTTTCTTCCTTTTTTTTTTTACTCATTGAAGAACATAATTTTTTTTTTTAAGTTATCATTCTTTTTTACTATGATGATTAATAAGTAATTGTGCGCAGGGTCTGTTAGATGGATTCGGCCTTTATTTTATAATAACTTTACCAAAGGCAAAAATCATAAGGGAGGTTTGGATGATTTAGAGAAATACTATTATTATAGAGTTGAATTTCAAACATACTAAATTTGTGGAAAATTTCCACATCAAAGTGTTACGTATAAATAATGAGACTTTGAAATTGGTATACAACCTAATTTACACGGAGCTTTTAGCACCACATCAACATATTAATTTTGAACTTGTAATCTTTCCTGGGAAACTTAGAACAGCCCAAATTTTAGAGCAACATAAGCATCTTTTATGGTGAATTTGCAAAAGGGAGAGAGAGTTTGGGGGCAACAAAAAAAATTAAAAAATTAAAAAAACCGTACAGAATAAGTAGAAGATTTTACAATGTTTGAAGTAAATAGCATAAAATTTTCACACGGTGAAAACTAAAGTAATGAACTTAGTTAAAAATAAATAAATAAATAAATAAATAAACTAAAAATACCAAAACCAAGTGCAACCTCGAAAGGAATAAAAGTTCCAACATATTTTTTTCCTACCCAAAAAATTTGTTCCACATTTTTTCCATACAAAGTGATATTAAATTAGGTTGCATTAATTAGTTGACCAATCAAACTCGATTTACTAACAAGTTTTCTTTACGGTTTCTTAATAACTAATTATGTCATGCAAATGTCATGCAAAACTTGATATTTTTCTTCCAGTTTCCGTTATTTGGTGGCTAACCATATGGAGATTTTGCGTGGCCAACCACTTAGTCCTTACCAAATTTCCTTGAACAAGGTCAAGACAGTCTTAATATATAGGGGTTGGCACACATCATAATCTGTCTCCATCTACCTTAGGTCGTCACAGGATATCGGCAATTTTGTCAACTCATGATAGAGGCCCATACACGCACACAAATATATATATATATATATATATAGAGAGAGAGAGAGAGAGAGAGAGAGAGAGAGAGAGGGAGAGACACACACACATATGCGGGGAAGATTATGATGAGGCATGGAACTTTTTTCTCTCTTTGATGAGGCATTTTGCTTCAACCGTTGGATTCAAAGTTAATGAGCCAAAATCTGATTTCAATAGGAATAATATAAGCCCAACCACATTTGATTAATAACTTTTTATTCTAATAAGTAGAAAAAAAAATTGAAAGTCAACTGCATTTAAATGTGTTAACAGTTGAAAAAACGATTAACACATTTAATACTTTTTTGTTTTTTGTTTTTTAGATTTTTTTCATTTAAAATAAATCTAAAAAACAAGAAACAAAAAACTTAACTTCGGAAAAGAGGGTTTGGAGTCGTTGTCGTGATTTACATTAGGAAGAGGGGTCGCGAGATGGCCGATGAAGGGGTGGCAACTCATGACCATGGGTAGCGATTGGGTCATCACTACAGAGGTCCGTTGTAGTGCAAGAAGATTGGATTATTGTGATAGAGGTCATGATGTAATAAGTGCATAAATTCACATAATTTTATATCATTCTTCCTTGAATTTATCTTGTTAGTTTTTTAGTGTTTTTATTGTGTTTTTGTGTTTTGTAGGTATTTTGTGACAATGGAACAAAAAGAGGGTGAAAAAAAGACTTGCAAACTTTAAGAAACAAATTTTTGAGTTTGGAGGAATGCTAGGCAATGCGGCCAAGAAAATTGGCTCCATGGCACCAAAGGCCGAGGCACTGTGGCACCTGAAGTGTACTACCATGGTGCTAGGGCAGAAATCAGCATATCAGGTTTTTCATAGCACCGCTATGCTAGAAAGTTGAAGCTGCAGCACTATGACAGAATGTCTAAAAAACTTCAAACTTTCCCATTTGACCTCAACTTGAAGAGCCTACAAATAGGTGATTATTGGACATGAAAATAAAAAGTTTTTCATAGTTTTCCCTTAGTTTTTCTTAGGCTTAGGAAATATAAAGAAGAAGAAGAAGAAGAAGAAGAAGAAGAAGAAGAAGAAGAAGAAGAAGAAGAAAAAGAGGAGAGGCTCTGGTGGTGGTTTAAGGGATTTTGGTCTGCGTGGAGAATTCCTCGACGTCAAAATTGTTATTTTCTTTATTCCTTCTTTCTTTGCTTTTCCAATTATGTTAGTTTAGTTTTGTTTTAGTTGAAGGAGAATTCAAAACTGCAGATATAACTATTTAATTAATTTATAGAATTATTCTCCAGTTTTTCAATTGAAATTGTTTATGTTATTCTATTATTAATGTTCTTAATTATTTTCTTGTTTTGTTTGGGTAACTAACTAAATAGGACTTGAATTTAATCTATTGCTAAATTGGAATGCTTGATCTATAATTGTCTCCTTATTCTAATCATTAGTAGTGGTCAATGATTATGGTCAAGTTTTCGTATGATTGAGTGTGGAACATAACCTAGGTTAAATGATCCAAGCTTCTGTAATTGTTGACTTGATCAATCTATCTTTCTCATCTCAATGCTTCCATTAGATTAAATTTAGAGAGCTTGTTATAAGTTGTTTAATGGAAAAAGGTTTAATAGAGAGCTTGTCTTATTAAATCAACAAACTAAGAAAAGATTGAGGTAGTAGAGTTTGTTGCTATCTACAATTGGTAATTTCGATATATAATTGGGAATAATTTTGTAATTAATTGTATGGTTATTATTTAGTAGTGGTGAATGATCTTTTAACGAATTTTATTATTATTGTTTTGTGTTTATTTATTTATTTTATTTTGATGTTTAGTTAATTAAAATCAAAACCCCCTTTTTGTGTTAATTTAATTGTGTCCTAGGTTTTAGTATCAATAATTAATTAATTAGACACAACCCTCTAGAGAAATGATTATTACTCATCAGTATACTTAATAACGAGTAAGGTTAGTTTGGTGTCGCTTGAGACTTACCATGACACTGAGCAAAGGTCTCTATTGTGATGGGAGAGCAAGCTTTGTTGTGATGGGGTCATGACATGGTTCGAAGGAAGTTGCGATCTTTGTCGTCGCAAGATTGTGATCTTTGTCATGACAGATTATGACCGCTGTTGCACTTTCATCACAGTCCTCGTCATGATTTATGTCATGATAAGTGTCGCTACATCCTTTGAAATGGGTTGCATCTAGAGGATGCTCACTGGCAACCAACAATGGCAATTTGAGTTCGCCAGCAACCGCCTCCAACGATGGCAACGGAGTAGATTTGAATCCGCCTTGATTTTTTTTTTTTATTTCTTTTTGGAATCTAATGGGTATAGCCTCACGAGACTTATGGAAAGCTTGTTTGTTCCTAGCATTAGATATAAATCTAGGGGACAAAATACATGCCTTATGGATGAGGAAAGTTGTCCTCTCTTATTATAGTTTTTTCCTATACACATGTAATTTTCAATTAATCAAGATAAGACAAAGATTCCATAATTAATCAAACTATATTTGTATTTGAAATGTATATTTCTCCTTCAGAAAAATTTTTAAAAATATTTTAACATTTAAAAAACAATAAAACTTAATATCTTTTTTCCTTTCAAAAAAAAAAAGAAAACTTAATTTTAAAAAAAAAAAATTATGTTTTGTTATTAGATTTTTAATGTTTTTAAATCTACAAAATCTTTTTCATATATAAATGCTTAAAAATAGTTATTTTGTTTTGCCTTACTTTTTTTTATATATGAATATATAGTTTAAATAAGTTTTTATATATAAGAGAAAGACTATGATCACAATAAACAAAATGAGCCCAAATACATCAGATTATCAAAAACTTAAAAATTGAAATTCAAATAATACAATCTTTAGAAAAGAAAAAAATAAATATAAAAAAAGAAAACATCCTGAGGTCAGATTGTTGTAGGGAGAGAAAATCATTACCACAGGGAGGGTCTCGCTGGTGGATCGCGAAGGGGTTGAGTCTCGCTACATGTTGCTGGGGGTTAGGTGTCACCGTAGGTCATCACGATTTAATATCATCAGATGGATTAAGGTCAAATCATGAGCTCAGATTACAAGCTATGGGCGGAGGGAGGTCGTGTGTCACACCACACCCCCTTACAACCCTATCGTGATTCCTTCATGATCCGCTTCATGCGCAACCTTCTCCTCCTCCTCATCGCCGACAACATGCTGTTGATGGGTCTAGATTGTGCCGTACAGAGAAGCCTGGTGATGGCAATTCTATATCAATGGAGATCTTGCAATCTTAGCCACAGATTGCTATAGGTTGAGACCTACCTTGAACGACTCTCTATCAAGACCCACCTGCCACCCCTCGCATAGTAACCCTACACTCTCCACCCGCCAAACCCTCTACCAAGAGGCTCACCCGCTGATGATGACCCCCATAACCCTAACGAAGGATAATCTTTTTCTTTTTCTTTTTCTTTTTAGGGTTTTTCTTTTTTATTATTTGTTATTTTAAAAATAATAATAGGGTGAAAATAAAGAAAGTGATAAGGCAAACGTGAGTTTATTTTTGTTTTTGTGAGACTTAGATTTTGAACTATTGAATTTCAATCCAACAATTAAAAAAATAAAAGTAATAAAAGATCTTTTAATAGGACCTTTTAAAGGGTCTATCATAGCATTTTTCTAAAATTAAAGGATAACTTTGTAAATTCTAAAAATAAAAAAAATAAATGAAAAATAGTTAAAACTACAAGGTATACATTGACTGAGGGAAGGGGCCACGGGGGGCCGTGGCCCCCCATAGCTTTTTTTTTAACATAGTAGCTTCAAAAAAAAAAAAACAACAACATGGTCTCCTAGCCTTTTTTTTTTTAATATAGTTGTTTAAAAAAATAAAATTGGCCTAGCTTTTTTTTAATAAAGAAAAGTTATTCCATTTAAAACTTGGAAGAGTCATAGCCAAATGAATAAAATAAAAAAAGCAAACAAATCTATGTTGTAAAGAAAATCTTATAAATTCTATTCATTTTATGATTTCTTACAGATTCAGAGAAATTAATTATTTTATAAAAGAAAATTACTAAAATTAAATAAATATTTTACACACTACAAGAAAATATTGATTACACGACATTTATTTCACGACCGTTTCACAAAAACCGTCGTGTAAAAGGCAAAAATGCGCGGCAAGTTACGCCCGTGAAAACGAAGACCGTCGTGTTAAGGTGTGAAGATACCACGACGGTTTTCTGAAAAACCGTCGTGGAATATTAAGGCTACCACGACGGTTTTCTCAGAAAACCGTCGTGGTAGCTTGTACCTACCACGACGGTTTTTGAAGAAAACCGTCGTGGTAGCCCTAATCTTCCACGACGGTTTTCTGATAAAACCGTCGTGGTAGATAAAAAATGATGGTGAGGTGGAATTTAGATCTACCACGACGGTTTTTGGAAAAAACCGTCGTGGAAGATGAGGGCTACTACGACGGTTTTTTCCAAAAACCGTCGTGGTAGCCCTAATCTTCCACGA
>CAMOHE010041054.1:4287-34167 GCA_946598075.1 Artocarpus hirsutus | reverse complement strand
TCTCTAATATGGCATCATGCCCTCAAATATATATACATTTATATATATCTTTTTTTGATTAATAAAATCTCTTCTTTACCAGATATAATCATTTATATTCATTATGAAGTTCATTATGAACATTTCTCAAACAACCGTTTGTAAAGATGTTTAAACAAAATCATTTCCCAATTAGTCATCGAAAACATTTGATAAAGTCCATTTTTGGCTTAAATCATTTTGAAATAAGGCTAACAAGGAAGAGGGGTAGAAGTCCTACCTCAATACTCGTGCCGGTGTCCCACACCGTAATCTCGGTCCGCTATACGTTAGCTCCGTGGATCCACGCACAATCCTAAATGCATAGTAACTTAGTCCATTAGTATCTAACCCAAGGTATTCTATGATACTAAATCATCTCATGATGTCCTAGTGTGTCATTTAGGTTTATAGAATCATTATATAAAGTTAAAATTTAAATCAGGGTTCAAAACAGTTAAAACGGATGAAAATCACAAAATTCTTCCTTGCTCGATCGGCCTGCCAGTTTCCTTGGTTCGACCGGCCGAACTGCACAGTTCGGCCTACCGGAAGTCCAAGTCCGGTCGGCCGAACATCCCTAGGTTCGGTCTGCCGGTCGGATGAATCCGGCCTGCCGAGCCTTTGAATCTGACCTGCCGAACATGAGGTTCGGCCTATCGATATGGAAAAATTTCAGAAATTTCCACGCACGGGTTCTTGGCATCCCGAATCCAAATCTTCAAATCTAACCTGTTTTTTCAATTCTCAAGCATGGGTAATCATCATAAACTATAGGAAATCATAATGGAACACTTTTTAATGAATTAAAACAAGTTTTAAACAAGATTTTCTCAAAAATCCAAAAATAGAGAAAATAGAGGAAAAATGAAAAATCTCGATTCCAATCCGTTTTTGATGAAATAAAGTTTCAATCCTAGTTAATCTAAGTTACTCTAAGCTAGATCAAAGCCTTTCTAAGCTCAAAATTGCTTAGATCTCAAAATGCAAGAAAATTTGAAAAATTGAAAAACTTTTGAATTTTAAAAACTAACCTCGAATCGAAGCTTGAAAACGATGTTTTTGTTGTTGAATCTTGTTCCTGAGCCTTCAATCTTCTAATCCAAAACTTGAAAACAAATTTTGTTTCAAAATTTAGAGAGAGAAAATGAGAGGGGAAGAGAGAACCGAGAGAGAGAGACGAGAGAGGTGAGCGAGAGAGAGGAGAGAGAAAATGAAAGTGAGTGAGAGAGAGAGAAAATAAATAAAGGGAAAGAAAAAGTAGTTGCACAGAACTATGTGCAACAGTACACTGTTTTCAAATCAAATTGTTTCATTGAAAATTAAATTAACGATTAAAAACAATTTAGAATAATTAAAAATCATTAAAAGAGTAAAATAATGCAAGGTTATTAAATTTTCATAAAACATTCAAATTAAATTTAAAATACTCATTATGGCACACTAATCTACCATTTAGCATTCTAATTACACTTAATTAACTTCGGGGTGTTACAAATATTGATCCAGATTCAAACTTTTGAGGCCTTATCTAATAAGGACTAACCCTTGTGCCTAACTTTTATAAAGGAAGTGAAACTCATAAGTTATTTAGATCAGTTGAGAAATCTAGAGTGAGCACTCTGTCTATGAGTCTCTAAAACTCCCCTGAGAGTTATTGTTCACAAATCACAAACCTTAGTTTTGGGTTTTCTCAATTGGTTAGAAAGAGAGTCACTTTGGAAGAGTTGTGCGACGTTTGCCCACATGCACTCCGATCGTGCATAGAGAATAGCAAAGAAGACCAGTTGATTAAGGCTCTTTTGGAACGCCCTTCTCTTCATCGATTGTAGGAGCTCTTTGACAAAGAAAGGTAGTAAGATCTGGTTAATTTATGTCTAGAGTGTGTCAAACTTGTGTTTTAGAAAATACTCTAATTAAAATTTTCGCTGCATACTATTTTTCGAACAAAAATGTTTAGCACATGATATTAAGTGTCACAAAGAATATTTTTTTTGCATCACATTAATATCTCAAGTGTGAAATAATTAATTCAGAATTCGATAATTTCAAATTAAATATGTATATAATTCATCTTATGCATTAAATCCAATATACTGTTATAGAGGTGGCATTGGGGACCTATGGACATATAACTCAAGCTCTAATAAATTTTGACAATTAATTAAACTATTTAATTAATATGTCAAATTTATTAGTTTCAATGTTACTCCACTAGAAAACTGAAACTGAACACTTGAGAATCAAATGAAAATTACTCAAAGAAATTAGCGAGTGATCCATTGATATAATCATTACATATAAGTCGGTCCTCCTTAAATAGTTCATAATAAAAGTTACGTTCAATTTTTGTTTACCTCTCTTATTATATTTTTATTCTTGAGTTTAAATAATTTTCTAATGAACAGTTAATTCACAATCTTATTATGAACGAGCACTCTACCGTTCAAACCTCGAATTATTACTCAAGAGAGCTATTTTTCTAACTTCTATAATGTAAGAATGGATTCTATTGTATAATATTATTCTTAGCTATTTATTTTGTTATGTTTCGAAGTTGCTAAGTTATGATCTGTGTTTAAACAAATCTTACCATGCAAGTCAAAAAACATAACGTCATAAATATGAGTCTAATAAATATTCAAAATTAAGATTATCAAATATATGATCATCATAGTTTTAAATTTAAATACTCTATTTGTAATGGATGATTATTAGAGATTTGTAACCTTCTGGTCCAGTCTGATATAATTTCATTATATAAAGTACCTCTAATCTAATGTCTCTACATTAATAGCCTTTTTGGGCAATCACTTTACTTTCTTAAACAGTAACCTTACTTACTTAGTAAGAAAAATACTGAATTTTTTTTAAACTATTGCAACTTTTGTCGCCATTCAGGTTGAGACCTCGCTCAACACTTGTTTTTGAAACTATTTCAAATCGTTTCTTAAAACTTAATAAGAAACATTTACTTGAATCATAAATTAAAATTTAACTTTATGATAATATAAAACATTTCATAAATATATAGTAAAACTTTAAAAACATTTCTTAAAACTTTGAAAATACAATATCATATAGGGAGAAAAGATTTTCTTTACATAGCGGAAACTTACTATGGTGGTATCCATACTTAAATCTTTGCATTTGCCCTCCACAACACCGAGCTCTTTAAACAGGTCCTACTGGTCACCCTTAGGGCAACATATAGCATGAAGAAACTTTTTATGAGCTTTCGCTCAGTAAGTTCAAACATAACTCACAAATCATTTAAACATACTTTAAAAACTTTTCTCATAAAAATCTTTTTTCTAAAACACTTTTCGTAAACGTTTTTTTATAAACATTTCTAAAAACGTTTTTCATAAATATTTTTCATAAAACATTTTGAAACGTTTTGCATGAACGCTTTTCGTAAAACACTTTTTGAACGTTTTTCTTAAAATTTCATTTATAAATCTTTTCTTGTAAACATAAAAATGTTTTCATAAACACTTAACATAAAATATTCCTCAAAATGTTTTCCATAAGCATTTAATGTAAATATTTTTTAATAAAGAATACAAGCAACTTCATAATGTATAATTCTAATTATGCTCAATTATGAACTTCAATTATGAGCATTTTATGAACATTCTATAAACTGGGTGTTTGGCAATGGTTTCCATCACTCAGTTCCCATCACAAACTCAATTATGAACAGTAAAAAGCTCTCACAATGCTACAGTAACAATAAAAAAAATTGCTATAGTGTAAAACTCTCACATGCTACAGTAAAAGTGGTTCCCACCACCCTTCCAAACACCCACTTAAACATTCCTTTCTTTCTTAACCTTTATTCTTGTTCCTTAACTTTCTTTATCTTATAACCTTTAGTGTTCGTTCCAACATCTTTAATCATGAGATCATAAACATGATACTTCTCTTGTAGAAGACTTGAGACCATCAAACATCGAGGTCATGTACCTCACATCTAGGAGGTCAAACTTTAACTCTACTTGTATACCTCACATCTAGGAGGTCACAACTTTAACTTAACTTTCAGTACCCCATAACAAGGAGGCTGGTACAACACTTTCTTTTTATTATCTTTACTTTACCTTCTTTTTAACGTTAGTGAGCATATCAAATGCTAGCACATTATATGAAAATACATTTGCAAATTATAACTTGTACTGTAAAACTTATTGCATAATAGATATGCATAAAACTCATAACTTAAACTGTAAAACATTATTAAACTGTAAAACATTATGCATTAATAAATGCAAAACATACTTTAAACATAATTATTGCAATTACATTGCAAACTTTTACTTGATCTTTCAAACTTTATGCACATCAAATGCAATCATGCTTTAACATAATAGTTGCAAATACATTACAAATCTTGATTTAAACTATAAAACTTTTTGCACAACAAATGCAAACATACTTTCAAAAACAACTTGTATAACAGTTGTAAACACATTTGAAATATATAAATAAGCATTTAAAAATCATTTACTTTATGCTGTAGGTGAGGTTTGAAACTTACTTGGACTTAGCTCTAACATTCTCTATTTCATTCCTGTATCGTTCCTTTTCCTTCAATTAGTTGGCTTATGTGTTCTAATCATACGACAGCTGACTCATTAATTAACTTTCTTTTTATCAATCCACTCGATTGATAATAAAGCGTAAACTTTAACCATTCTTTCCTTTTAACTTGACTTGTATATTATCGGTTTATCTTCCTTTACTTTGTACTTTGTTTCTTTTAACTTTGTAGCCCATCAAGTTACCATACTTTTTACTTAACTCCGTAACCTAACGGGTAATCACTTTTTTTACTTATCTCTATAACCCTTCGGGTTATCTTTTTCTTTACTTGAATAGCACTTATTAAATTTCCTGTCCCATGTGACAGTTTTGTTACTTAACATATTATGAAACATTTTTTGTCTAAGAGCATTTTGCTAGTTTGAAGTGTTCGACTCTGTTCTAGCTGTTCGCTTAAAAATGACGATTTTACCCCTATCAGGTTTTTTGTCCATTAGGTAACTCTATAAAACACATTTCTTAACTTTACCGTTCAATTACTTACATATTATAGAAAAATCCCCACCAAGGAACATTTCCTAACATTGGGCGTTTCGGGTCCGTTTTGGCCCTTTTTCATAAAATAACCATTTTACCCTTAATGATTTTTTTTCCATTATTTCCTTAACTAAACTTTAATTTCTTAAAAAATTAGCTTCTATGATACATAATGCCTACAACAGTGTAGGAAACCAACGTTTTCTAGTGAAACCCAGTTTTCACACGATTTTATGGTTTTGGCCCGAAACAAAAAGATATTTACATTTTTGCCCTCAAAACCAAAAATGATCAATCTATAGCATAACGTTCAATTTTTTGCAGGGAATTAAACTTACAAAAGCACCATGGTCGTATTCAATACATTTCATAACATTTCCATTTCTTGAAATTTTGTGCCCAAAATTTCTTAAAATTCATAACTTATCAACCGGGCAGAATTTTAGAAAATTGTCCATGCAATTTTAATAGTTTCGATGAGTTCTACAACTTTTGTGTTGTAAATTTTTTAAAATTCCAACGTTTAGGGGGACTTTTTGGCTGATTTTCAAATCTACCGAGAATTCATTTTCTTTACAATTTAGTCTCTTTTGAAATTTCACCAAAACCCTTACTTTCTTCATTCCATCATCATTACCATCAGCATATAACATAAAATAACCATGCCATAATGTCTATATTACATGCATGACTTAAACATTTCATCAAACACTTGGTATGCATAAAAATTTACAAACTTTAACAAAACATGAGGGGCTAGGATTTTACCTAATCATCCCAAGTGCTTGTCCTCACTTTTTAGCACTTGAAAGCTTCTAAATTCTCTTGACATCAAGCCCATACCACACTATAAAAATCCATCAAAAACTTGAACAAAAACCCTAGTATACAATAGGGAAAATTTTTGAGTTTTACCTTAAAACTCCTCAATTTTCATCCCCTTCACTTGTTCTTACTTTTCTACATGATTTGGAGGCTTATGCATTAAGAAAAATCTTGAGAGGATTTCATGGGAGGGGCGGTTTTGGAGGGAAAAAATGGAGCATTTTTTTTCTTTCTTCCTTCCTTCCTTTCTTTCTTTATTTCTTTCTTTTCTTTTATTTCTTTCTTACTTTTCTTTCCTTTCTTTCACGTTTCTTTCTTTTTTTTCTTCAACCGTGGAGACCAAATGGTCTCTTATATAATGAATTGATTCCCCTTTGTTTTTTCTTTTCCTTTTTTTTTTTAAGAAAAAGGTGATGAGTCACCTAGTAATCAATTAGGTTCCTTTGGGTGACCAAATATGATTGGGCCACATTAGTGGATATGGTGGCCCAATCAAAACTTTCAAAGTGTCTTACGAAACTTTTTAAGCAGTCTAAGTTTATACTGATAGTATTTTTCTTATGCTATCGGTATTCTTTTCCATACAATTTATGAGTTCCCATAACCTCCAATACTTATACACATCCATCAAATAATATAATTTCAATATTATTTAACTTTATATAGTCTAAATTTATATTGATAATATTTTTCTTATGCTGTCGGTATGTTCTCTATACTGTTACAGCATTCCTTGTTCATCCATATTCTTCAAACAGTATTATTCCTATACTGCTTTAAGTTAAACAGTCTAATTTTTGTACTGCATTTCTTTAAACAGTCTAATTCTTACTCTGCGTTACTTTTGTAGTGTAATTTTTATACTACAAAACTTTATCAGTGTACTTTCTTACACTGTATTATTCTAATATTGTATAATTTTTCATGTTATTATACAGTATTTTTCCTTAAATTGTATTTTTGTCTTAACATAATCGTTAATTTATTGCATTTTTAATGTAGTAAAAATGCTTGAGTGTTACAAGACTACTTCGTTCTAAATAAGATTAGACTGTACTTGTAATATTTAATTAAAGATCCTAAAGTTTAATTAATTATTTATGGACTATTTAGATTATTATCTATAAATTTTATCCCTAAGCTTATAACACTTATATGCTAAATTTATAGTTACATAAATAATCATGGAATTTTCTTGATGTTTATAAAGGTATTCATAATACATACAAGCAACTAAAACAATTACAAATGTCACTTTATTTATTTATTAATAATATATACAATGTCGTAACTTATAGGGCACAAACCCCAACAATATCTCATTTGCTCTAAAGTAGGTGAGACATGTCTCCAAAACCTAAGCCTTCTAAATGTCCTTCGAAGCTCTTTGTAGGTTATGTCTTGGTGAAAAGATTTAAAAGGTTGTTTTCCGACGCTATCTTTATAACTTCTACATCGCCTCGATACACTATTTCTCTGATCAAATGATATTTTCGCTCTATATGCTTTCCTTTTTTGTGGCTTTTTAGTTCTCTTGAATTTACCACTACACAATCACAATACAGTGTGGGTGGTTTATCTATGTCTGAAACGATTTCCAAATCATTTAAGAATTTACGGAGCCAAATAGCTTCTTTAGCTGCCTCACAATCAGCCACATGTTTAGCTTCTATAGTCGAATCAACAATACATGATTGTTTAATGCTTCTCTAAACTATGGCTCTACCACCAAAAGTAAACATTGATCCATACATGGATTTACGTGTGTCTTTGTCTGATTGAAAATCATAATCTCTGTATCTAGTGGGAATCAAATTTTTACTAGAATATACTAGCATATAGTTTCTCATTCTCCTGAGATACTTGAAAATGTGTTTAACCGCCACCCAATGATTAAATCCTGAGTTGGATTGATACCGACTGACTATACCCACCACATAACAAATGTCAAGTCTTGTACACAATATGGCATACATCAGACTTCCCACTGCAGATGCATAGGGTACTCGTCTCATGTTTTCTTCCTCTTGAGGTGTCTTAGGACAGTGCTCTTTTGAAAGACATACTCCATGATGTGTAGGTAAATAACCTTTGTTGGAGTTTTGCATCAAAAATCTGATAAGAACCTTTTTGATGTATGATGCCTGAGACAACACCAACAGTTTGTTCTTACGATCTCTTATGAGTTGGATTCCAAGAACATAACTTGTCTCTACGAATTCTTTCATTTGGAATTAATTGGCGAGCCATTTCTTTACATTAGATAATATCCCTACATCGTTCCCAATGAGTAGGATATCATCTATATAAAGAACTAAAAGACAATTTTCTTATCTTTGATGTACTTGTATACACAAGGTTCATCAACATTTTGATCGAAACTATAAGACTTGATCGCCTCATCGAATCTTAAGTTCTAAGATCTTGAAGCTTGCTTAAGTCCATAAATAGACCTTTGTAATTTGTAGACTTTTTGCTCTTGACCTTTGACCACAAACCCTTCTGGTTGCACCATATAGATGCTTTCCTCAAGATGGCCATTCAAAAAGGCAGTCTTAACATCCATTTATCATATCTCGTAATCAAGACATACAACAATGGATAAGAGAATCAGAATGGATTTAAGCATAGCTACGGGCGAGAAAGTTTCTTCATAATCAACTCCCTCCTTTTGGGTATAACTCTTTGCCACAAGCCTACCTTTGAAAGTCTCAACTTTCCCATCCACTTGTCTTTTCTCCTTGTAGATCTATTTGCACCCTATGGGTTTATTCCTTTAGTTAGATCTATAAGTTCCTAGACTAAATTAGAGTACAGGGACCCTATTTTAAGGTTTATAGCCTTCAGCCATTTCTCATTCTTAGAATCTTCCATTGCATGATGATATGTCAATGGATCATCTTCATGATTATCAAAGATAGCAATATGTGCTTCTTCAATTTCCCTATAGCAAGCAGGCGGTCTCACAACCCTCCCATTATGTCGAGGTGGTATGACATCTTGATCTAGAGATGTGGTCTCCTCATCTTGTCCTTCGACAAAGGTTGTTAATTACGGTATGATCTGATCAGAAAGTAACTCTTCAAATACAACTTTACTACGAGGTTTTTAGTTTGTTATATAATCAATCTTAAAAAAAGTGGCATTTGTTGCCATAAATACCTTCTTTTCTTATGGACTATAAAATAAACCTCCCTTTGTTCCCTTTGGATATCCTATAAACAAACATACTTCAAAATATGGTTCTAACTTCCTAGTCTTTCCTTTCAGCACATATGCTGGACACCTCCATATACGGATATGTCGCATACTAGGTTTACGACCACTCAATAATTCTAAGGGTGTTTTTGGTACAGACTTAAATGGAATCATGTTTAGAAGATATACCATAGTTTGTTGTGCATATCTCCATAATGAAGTGGGCAATGATGAGTAGCTGAGCATGGATCTCACTATATCGAGCAAAGTTCAATTTCTTCTCTTGGCAACACCATTCTGTTGTGGTGTTCCAAGTATAGTAAGTTGTGATAGAATACCATATTCTATCAAATAGTCCTTGAACTCAGTATCAAGGTATTATCCTCCTCGATCAGATTGAAGAGTCTTCACCGACTTTACTAATTACTTTTTAGCTTCCGCTTGGAATTCTTTGAACTTTTTAAAATTTTCAAATTTCCTTTGCATTAGGCACATGTATCCATACCTCAAAGAATTGTCAATAAATGTGACAAAATATTCATAACCACCATGTGCTTTACACTCAATGGACCGTAGACGTCCGAATATATTAGCTCAAATGGTTCCTTGGCTCTTTCGCATTTTGTAGAGAAAGGATTTTTGGTCATTTTACATTCAAGACAAGATTCACAAAATGGTAGAGAACTAACTTTTAGTTCTCTTAAAGGACCATCCTTTGCTAGTCTATTAATCCTATCAAGGTTAATATGACCCAATCTAAGGTGTCATAGGTATGTTTCATCATCAGAAGAAAACTTTTACTTCTTAGGTTTTGGTTGTCCAACTTTGAACATTTCGTTATTGAGTAGCGATTTTTGGTTGGGCCTTAAAGTGTAAAGCCCATTTTCCAAATGTGCAGAATAAATATCCAAACCATTTTAGAAATATTAGCATAATTACAATTAAAAGAACAATAAACATTTGTTCAAACAACCTAGAAATACAAATCAAATTTCTATGAAAACTAGGAATACAATAAACATTGTCTAACATTAAGAACCTATTTTTCAAATAAAGTTTAACTACACTCACAGCTCTTGTCGAAACAACTGCTTCCGTTCCCACTCTCATTGTTTGCTCCTCATAGACAAGCTCCCTTAAAGAACTAAGCATCTATAAAGAAGGACAAACATGGTTAGCCCTGAATCAACTATAGAGGGTGAAGTATCATCTTCAACTAAACAAGCTTTTAAAATGAGTAAATCTGATTTACCTTTATTCTTCTTTTCTTTGAGCTCCTAAATATACTTCTTGCAGTTTCACTTCCAGTGCCTAACTACACCGTAGTGGAAACATTTTCCTTTGGGCTTCTTTTGGTTTGAGCTCCTTTTGCTGTTGTTGCTCTTGTTCCTTTTAAGTTGTCCTCCATTCTTAGACTTACCACATTCTTTAGTTCTCTTCTTCGTTTTCTAGTTCTTTCGAGCAAATGAGGAAGGTTAAGCTTTTGCAACAGTTGCCTCACCTTCTTTGGTTTTTTCTTTCGAAATAGACTCGAAGGTTGACAACTCATTAAGCAAATCAATCATGTTATATTTCATCTTGTTCATGAAATAGTTGCTCTTAAACTGAAGGAACGTAGAGGAGAGGGTTTCCAAAATCATTCCCACCTGTATGGCTTCATCCATCATAGCCCCGTTTACCTTGGCCTCATGGAGATAATTAACCATGCTGAGAACATGTTGTTTGACCGAAATTCCTACCTTTATTTTGGCATTAATCATAATCTTAACAGCTTCATGACGTGCCTTTTCAAAAGGTTTGCCAAACATATCGTGCAGAGACTACATTATCTCATAAGCAGTCTCCATACTTTTGTGTTTCATTTTAAGCATGTCAAACTTGTCAGCCAAAAGAAAGCAATGGGTCTTGTTGTTGCTGCAATCTAACAATCATATACTTCTTATACATTACAAGAGGCATTGGCAGCAGGCGGTGGAGGACAGTCCTCCATCAAGTCAAACTTGTAATTTTTGCATATTAGTACAATATTCATGTAACTTTTCCATTTGACAAAATTATCTCCAGTTAATTTTTCATTTAAGAGAATAGCAAAAATTGGATTAGACATTATTGCTATAATAAATAAATAAATACATAAATTAAACGGTTGCATAAACATCATAAATATATATTTTGGAATAATAAACGTGATGCATGATGCATATAGAAAAACACATAAAATATTTTACTAATTCCACGATTATTCAATTTTAATAAATAAAGTGTCGTCATAAGGTAGGTCAAATTATTTATAAATTGAATTGAAACACTCTCAATTAATAAATATATTCAAAATATCTCATATTTTTTATCTCTATTAATAACCGTTTATTTTTTTTTTGTCAAGATAGAATTAACAAATTAATTATATCTTTATGAGTGCAACTCATTATTTCAGATTTTAATAACCTAACTCAAAATTGCCACAGTAGGGTAGGTCAATTTTGAAATCTATTGTAAAATCCTATCTCATGGAAGCCAATCTTGTTATTGATTTAAATGGACACCCTTCGTAGAAAAGATGAAATTAAAGCATCGTGAGACGCTACCTAAATCAGTGTTGTGCTAATAGTGGAGACCGCAAATTATATTGTGATATTAACTTCTACTCATTATTTCAAAATGATGTGTTTTATCTTATAAAACATCCTATATTTCATAATTCTAGTAAATAAAACAAATTTTTAATTACTAGGTTATATTTTGTGTTAATAAAATCCTATTGTATTTACACTTAAATAAATTTTTAGATTTTCTAAAAAAAATCTAAATTTATTATGAACTTTCTAAGCTACTCAACATAAACAGTTTAAAATTAGATAACTTAGCATTAATGTGAATTTTATCAAGTTTTAACTATTAAAACTAAAATCATATTATTTGGTTAATTAATAAAATAAATTAAAATACTATAAAATCAACCCAATTAATTTTAATCTCATTAAATTAATTTTATCACATATTAAATCATTTTATAAACAACTTTATAAAAAATGAAATAATATGCAAGTGTATGCATGTCGTGTTACAATATCTATAATTTGGCACTTTCCTAGATGGCATATTATTATCACAACCCACCTTTTCAAGCTGTAATAAAACTCTTTCTTACTTACTTTAAGGCGAAAATTTAAGAAATTTTTTTTTGAAACTGAAATAGATAATTATATACATTAATTTTGGTAACTCCCAAAATACTTTCATACACTTATAATTACATAATTATCTTTACTTTTACAACATTTTTCTTTTTAAACATTTCATTTCAAAACAACTTAAAATATACCCAACAAAAACATTCAATAGCAGACTCCATACCCGATCTGCACACATCAACCATTCGCTAGCTTATCGTTAAGATTTATTCTGACCTTCTCGTTAAAATACCTACAGCATGAAATACTTAATGAGTTAACGTTCAGTAAGTCCCATAAATCCCACATGGACATTCAAATAAATGCATAACTCAATTATGCTTTCTTATAAACTTCCTTTATCTTCATCATTTCTTATCTTTAACTAGGGCCCAAGTGTTCGTACCATTGCACAATTTCATTTAGGCCTACGTAATACCGTGACCATACTTTATCCTTTAAACTCCCCTTGATTTAAGAGTCGATACGACACTTTTCTTAATTTCTGGTGGCATATTTACCAATCCATTTATTATGGTTGACATACCATGCATGAAGTGATAATCACATGTTGTTCATGATACATAAATTCATATGCATAACATAGTATACATAAGTACCTACTTTATATACACATAGGTATTCATTATTGTACACACAGGTACGTAATTTATTGTACATACCAATACATAACATGTTATACACTCAGGTATTTCAATCATATACTCACAGGTATCCATACTATACCCCTAGGTATTCATTTCATAGCAAACACACAAGTTCACACCTTAATATATATTCATGTATACATATACATACATTCTATACCTATATTTTCATACTGTAGGTGGAAATGATACTTACTTGTTGCGAGTACCATGAAATCGACTTCGGTCTCTTTTCTCCTAGACTCCTAGGATCTTGTTGGCCAATCACAAAACTATTAGCCAATTCCCCTACGTTTCGTTACAAAACATTTGTTACTTAATTAATCGGGTTGCATAACTGTACACAACTTTGGAAACCATTGGTTTTCTTTTTCTTATCTCATTCCATACCATTACCCTTAACGAAGAGCGAAATTCTTTCTAATCACTCTTTTTCCCTCTTAGGGTCGTTTTGAAACAATTCAGTTTTTCTCATGAAAAAATGACAACTTTGCCCCTAGCGGGCCAACTAATCTCCCAAGCTCGTTTCGCTCTTCTAATGGAAATAATCTCATACTCATTTCAAAATAATACCCTAATGGGTCAGATTACCTTAATTCCTCATGGTACCTTCTTTCTGTAAAATTTTATAGTTTAGCCTCAATTGAAAATTTTGACAATTTTGCTCCTGAGGGTAAAATTGCCCTTTTAAACCAATATTTTTTATTTTTCTCAAGGGTCATTTTTGCTCAAAGTATCATATTCAAAATCCTTTGAGAAATGAATTTTTTGCCCTTTTTAAAAATTTTTACAATTTTCACAATTTCTTTGAAAAATAAAAATCTCACAAGTGATCGAGATTTTTGACAAACTGTCCAACAGTTTTGTCGAGATCTACAACTTTTGTGTTTTAAATTTTGTGAAAATCTCACTATACATGGACTTTTTGGCCATTTTTCAATTCTACCGAAAAGAACTTTTTCTTTCAATTTAGTCCCTAGAGCGTTTTTATAAAAATCCATTTCAAAATTACAAATCTACCTCTGCAGAAACTGTTTCATGCCTTATTCAAATCATCCTCATGCTCAAACATCATTTTTGCAAAGACTAACATCAAAATTACAAAAATATTATTTTTTGTAAAAACTATCATTTTGCATCATAAACCAAAATTTCACAACTTAAACATGCCATACATCACATATACATGAAATTTCATCAAATACATGCTCAAGAACCCACATGAGTTTAAAAGAATAAAAATCAAAACAAAATTCATAAAATTTTAAAACTTTAAATCTAAAACTTACCAAAATAACACTCTTTTGGTTTCTAGCCTTTAAAATTCCTTTGAACTCCCTCCTATGCTTCCTTTTCATACAAAAACACCATGGATTAATTTTTCCCTTCTACCCATGAAAAATCCCTTGAAAACTTTTTAAAAAGTTTGGGATTTTACCTTAAATCTTGTGAAAAATCCTTGAGCTTGCTTCTAAAACTTGTTTTGAGGTTATTTTTACAAAGTGTGAGGTTAAGAAATTTTTTTTGAAAGCTTCTTCAATGGCTGCCGAACATGGGAAGAGGAAGAAAGAAAAAAAATTTCTGATAACCATGCATTAAATGCTTCCTAACCCACTTGGTTACCTCATCAAGTAACCTTTTGGGTTACCAAGTGTCAACATATGGTTGGGCCACCTTTCATGGCTTGGTGGCCCAATAAAAAGCTAAAAAGTGTCCACTTTGTAGGGCCTAAACATTTACACTGTGTAATTTTTTACCACACAGTATTTTTTTTACACTGTCGCGGTCCAATCAGGGTACTTTCTATCCTTAGACTGTATAAAAATATTTGACTTACTTTTTATTCACTTTTAAAGGCCAAATATGATATTTTTCGTATCTGTGTTTTCACTTAGCAGTTTACTTATACCGCTTCGGCCTTTTTTTTACCCCTGATTAGGGTTTGGACAACTTCTATGTCCTATTTACATTCGAATCACCCATTCGTTTATATCACAAGTTTACAATTAATCATGATATAAAATGTAATGACAGGAAAATTTTCATTAATAAAACCTAATATTTAATTAGGTTTAATTAATGAATTTACTTTCAAAAATGTGATTTTTGTAAAAATTGTAATTTTTGTAAAAATTACGATAAAGTATGAATGAACGGCATTGATTGCAAATTTCACGGTGAATGTGATGCAATGTTGGGTACGATAAAATACAGATTTTATGAGTTGAAATACTTAAAAATTTGTAAATAATACCCATAAAATAAATTTTATATCACGATTAATTGTAAAATTGTGATATAAATGAATGGGTAATTAGAATGTAAAGAGGACATAGAGGTTGTCTAAACCCTAATCAAGGGTAAAAAAGAGGCCAAAGTAGTATAAGAATACTGCTAAACAAAAACGCAGATACAAAAAATGTCATGATTGGTCTCTAAAAGTGAACGAAAAGTAAGTTAGATATTTTATACAGTCTAAGGATAGAAAATACACTGATTTGACCATGGTAGTATAAGAAAAATACTACATGATGAAAAATTACACAGCGTAAATTTTGGGCCCAACAAAGTGGACACTCCTTGGTCTGCTAATGGGCCACATGTCATGAAAAGTGGCCCAATATCATGTTGACACTTAAAGGTATACTCAAGCGTTACCATGACTAATCAAAAAGGAAAAGCAAGCATTTAATGCATGCTTATCACAACATTTCTTCTTCTTCCTCCTCAAGAACTCACGGCAGCCATTGAAGGAAGGTTTCAAAAAATTTTCTCAACCTCACACTTTGCAAAAATAGTCCTAAAACAAGTTTTAGAAGCAAGCTCAAGGATTTTTACAAGATTTAAGGTAAAATTCCAAACTTTTTAACAACTTTTCAAGGGATTTTTCATGGGTTGAAGGGGAAATATTAACCCATGGTATTTTTGCATGAAAAGGAAGCTTAGAAAGGGAGTTCAAAGGAATTTTGAAGGCTAGAACAAAAAAGAAGGTATTTTGGTAAGTTTTGGGTTTTAAAGTTTTGAATTTTTATAAATTTTATTTGGATTTTTTATTCTCTCAAACCCATGTGAGTTCTAGAGCTCATATTTGATGAAATTTCATGTATATGTGATGAAAGGCATGGTTAAGTTGTGAAATTTTGGTTCATGGTGCAAAATGGTAGTTTTTGCTAAAAATAATATTTTTGTAAATTTGAGGTTAAACTTTGCAAAAATAAGGTTTGAACATGAGGATGAGTTGATTTAGACATGAAATGGTTTCTGCAGGAGTATATTTGCAATTTTGAAATAGATTTTGACCAAAACGTCCTAGGGACTAAATTGAAAGAAAAATTTTTTTCTCGGCAAAATTGGAAAATGGCCAGAAACACCTCTATACAGTGAGATTTTGGAAAAAGTTAAAACATGAAAGTTGTAGTTCTCGATAAAACTATTAAATATCACAAACGGTTCATCGAAAAATTTAATCGTTTGTGAGTTTTTGATTTTTCAAGAATTTGTTAAAAGTGAAAAAGTGTTAAAATGACAAAAATGTCATTTTTCAAAATGATTTAAGGTATGATACCTTAAGTAAAAATGTTTCTTCTTAAAAATAGGAAATTTTGGTTTAAAGAGAAAAATTTTAGCCCCGGGGGCAAAATTATCAAAATTTTCAATTTAAGAGGCTAAACAGTAAAGTTTTATAAAAAATGGGCATAAGTGTGAAATAAAGAGATACAAGCCACTAGGACATTATTTTTAAAGTTAACAAGTGGTTATTGATGTTAAAATAACGAATCGAGCTAAGATAGGTCAGTAAGGCCACGGGGGGACAAAATCATCATTTTTGCCCAAACGACCCCAATCGCTCCAAAAGGTTTTAAGTAAGAAAAGAAAGTTATTAGAAAGATTTTCGTCCTTAGTAAGTAACGATAGGGTAGAGTTAGATAGAAATAAGGAAACTAGTGTTCTCAGAGTTGTATACAGTTATGCAACTCGAATAATTAAGTAACGAACGTTTTGTAACGAAACGTATTAGAATTGACTAATAGTTTTGTAATTGGCCAACAGGATCCTAAGGGTCTAGGAGAAAGAAGACCGAAGTTGATTTTACGGTGCTAAAAAACAAGTAAGTACTATTCCCACCTACAATATGAAATTGTAGGTGTAGAATGTGTGTATGTGTACATCAGGGTATATATTACGATGTAAACTTATATGTTTGCTATGAAATGAATACCTAGAGGTATAGAATCAATACCTATGTGTATACGATTACAATACCTAAGTGTGTAACATGTTATATATTGCTCTGTACAATATATTGTGTACTTGGGTGTACAATGATGAATACATGTATGTATATAAAGTAGGTACTTGTGTGTACTATGCTATGCATGCGAATTTATGTAGTATAGATAGCATGTGATTATCACTTCATGCATGGCATGACAACCATACCCAGAAATTAAGAAGAGTGTCGTACAAACTCCCGAAGCAAGGGGAGTTTAAAGGTTAAAATATGATCACGGTATTGCGTAGACCTAAATGAAATTGCGCAATAGTACGAACACTTGGGCCCTAGTTAAAGATAAGAAATGATGATGATAAAGAAAGTTTATAAGAAAGCATAATTGAATCATGCATCATTTTGTTGTCCATGTGGCATTCATGAGCCTTACTGGGCGTTAGCTCATTAAGTTTTTCATGCTATAGGTAATCCGACAAGAAGGTCAGAATAAATCTCGATGATGAGCTGGCAGACTGACGATGTGTGCAGATCGGGTATGGAGTCTGCTACTGAATATTTTCACTGTGTATGTACTAAGTAGTTTTGAAATGAAATGTTTGAAAAGAAGAAATGTTGTAAAAGTAAGAATGATTATGTAAATACAAATGTGTGAAAGTATTTTGGGAGTTACCAAAATTATTGTAAGTGAAGTATTTATTTTAGTTTTAAAAAAAAAATTCCTTAATTTTTGCCCCTAAGTAAGTAAGAAAGAGTTTTATCACAGTCCGAAAAGGCGGGTTGTGACAGTTGGTATCAGAGCGAAAATCTTGTCATCCTACTACACACCATCGTCTGCTCCATTGCCATAGCTCAAGTAAGATAGCTTGATTTTTAGTATAAGAATGTTCAGTTCTATTATGTATGGCATTGATATATTAATTATGATAATAGATATAGTATATGGCGAAGCCGCATCACAACTGTGACATGGAGGCCGATTGAAGAGTAAGTATTGCTTTTCAAGATGCGATGCCACCGCATTACTATCAGAGTCGACAACCTATGGTGCTGACTGAATGGCCTCACGCAGTTAAGGTGATTTTTGACGCTTGCCATACGCCACCGCACCTTTTGGTCCTATTAGCTTCCAGATTGTTGTTAAGGGAAGCATTAGTATGGTGGTTGAGGATTGAACCCAACGAGCGACCAAGGGACTGGTAGGGTTTTAGAGGATAGATTCGAGCAGAGTTCACACCTGTACCCCCAGCAAATGATATACACGTCCAAGTGATTCTGATGCTGTGGGCTAATTGGAGACGTCGATTGTACCTATGGATAGAACCAGGCTGGGGAAGATATGTAGGTGAGCCGGTAGATCACTACGTTCTGAGGTTTTGCCGAACTATGATGCCATTGATACCCCTAGAAATACCCTTACGGTGCATTTGCGATCTTGTTTGGAGAGATCTACCTGTCGTAGTTCAACAGTAGATACAATATCCAGGAAACTTTATCAGCGTCCACAACTTTCTTATGGCGGTATTACATGTAGAACAGAATGTAGTCGCACCTCTAGAAGATCCCCCAGTGCATATGGTAGAGGATGATGATGACGACGACGACGACGACGACGACGATGATGATGATGATGGTGATGACAATGATGAAGAGCCCGAATATATTCCAGGACTTCCCGACCCCATAATTGCAAGTGATGACAAGTTGATAGACTCAGATGAAGAGGAAGAAGAGGACCCCGAGGAGGATCCCAAACAAAGCGACGGAGTCGAGTCTGACTAAAAAGAACTTATGAAAGGATTTTCGTGTATTGTGATGTACATAGATGAGGGATTGGTACAGTTTTGGGCTTTGTTGCCTTTGTGTATGTATGTATGTCTGGCAAGTGGTATCCTTCCCGGCGATAGGGTATACATAGCTGGAGGTGATAACTGCTCTCGGAAATGATATGAATAGTTATGTATGGAAGGAAAGAAAGTATGTATGTTAGTTATGCATGTACTGTTATGAAGAATGTAAAAAGGAAATGAAAAAAGTTCATGAAATGAAATGTATGAAGGTTTATGAAATGAAATGTATGAAAGTAAATGCAATGTAATGTATGAAGCAAGATATCGAGTTCATGTAATTGTGTATGTTGCATGTATTTATGTTTTTTAAATATATGCACTTATTGATGGAATACTATTAAGTTAATAGTATGTGCTAACATGGTGACGAAATTATACGATTGGTATATAACGATTAATACCGATGGCGGATATACCCAAAGGACCGATGAATCCGGATTTAGTGGCCATGATTATGGAACTACAATAGAAGCTCTAAGCTCAGGAGCGAGAAATGCAAGGTTTACGGGAACAGTTAGCTAACCAGAATCCCATACCACCAGCACGTATAGACACACCACCCCCCCTACCACCACCACAGCAAGTGGATCGAGCAGTCCCAACTGTTCCGGTAGCATCCACTACTGAATTTTATGAAAGATTTCGAAGGATGAAGGCTCTAGAATTTGATGGATCCACAGACCCACTAGAGGCTGACGACTGGCTTATGGGTATGAAAGGATACTGAAATTTATGGGGCTTAGTGACCATGAGAAGGTCCTATGTGCTTCGTTCTCTCTCACTAAAGATGCCAGGCGATGGTGGGAGTCTATAGAACGTAGAAGGAATGATGACGACATGTCATGGTCAGATTTCATGGAAGAATTTGACAGGGCCTACTTTAATGTGGAAACCATGGTGGCCCAACAAGAAGAATTCAATAATTTCAAGCAAGGCAACATGTCTGTAGCTGATGTTGTAAAGAGGTTTAATCAGCTAGCATGGCTTTGTATCGAGTTAGTACCTACTAATCGGGAACAAATCAGGCGATTGATGAGAATGTTTAGAACTGACATTGCCTTTGCAGTTGATAGTGGAGGGCAAGCTCCCAAGGATGTGGAAGATTAAATTGAACGGGTGGCGAGAGCTGAGTTTAGAATTGGCCACGATAAAGAGGAAAGAGCAAGGATTTTTAAAGCTCAGAAGGAGGAGAAAGCTTTAGCCAAGCAAAGTCAAGTTGTCCAGGGGAAAGGACAAGGAAGTGCCTCAGGTCAAAGGTCGTCCCAGAACCTTTCAATGGGACACAGCCGTAATGTTAACACTAAAAGGAAATGGAACGTGAGCAGTTCAAAGAATCCAAAGGGTCAACTCCAGAAGAGGGTTAACGATTGAGGAAACAACAAACCCCTTTGCAATCAATGTGGGAAAAGACATGCAGGGGAATGTAAGGCTGGCACAAACAAGTTCTATATCTGTGGAAAAGAAGGGCACTATGCCAAAAATTGTTTTTCTAATCCTCAAAGTCAAAGCAGTCAAGCTCAACAAAGGCCTCAAGGAAACCAACTGCATGCGATTCAAGTTCAAGCATAGATTGAAGGCCCCAATGTCAGTCAAGGCGACTAGAAGCTTTGGAACCAAGTGGGCGAATTTATGCATACATGAAGAAGGAAGAAGATGCAGGAACATCATCGATGGTGATAGGTCAGTTTTTTGTTGCCAACACTGATGCATATGTTTTGTTTAATTCTGGAGCAACACATTCGTTTGCATCACTTAAGTTTGCGAAACGAATAGGAAGTAAAGGAGATAGGATAGAGCAAACCTTTAGAACCGCATTACCCTCTGGGGAGGTATTGAGTTCTGATTATTGGTTACGTCATGTACCGATAATCATTTATGGAAGGGAATTGTATATTGATTTGATAATAATTGATATACAAGATTACGATGTCATCCTAGGAATGGATTTCCTAGGGAAATATATGACCAAGATTAACAGTCGACACCACAAGGTTACATTTCGACCCTCCGGAAGTGAAAAGTTCGTGTATTTAGGGAAGATTCCTAAAGCTCCTAAGGCGATGATTTCAGTGTTGAAGGCAAGGAAAATGCTAAAAAGCGGATGCACCAATTATCTGGTGAATTTGATAAGGAAAGATCAAGAAGCTCTGTTAGGACTAGAGAATGTTCCCATAGTAAGGGAATTCATTGATGTATTTCCCGACGAGTTGCCAGGTCTGCCACAAGAATGGGAGATTTCATTTGAGATCGAATTGACGCCCGGCACAGCCTCGATTTTGAAGACGCTATATCGAATGGCTCTAGGGGAACTCAAGGAACTTCAGGAGCAACTAAAGGAATTGTTGGATAAGGGGTTCATCCGACCAAGTCATTCCCCATGGGGACCGCCTGTTCTATTTGTCAAGAAGAAGGACGGAATGTTACGAATGTGTATTGACTACCGAGAACTGAACAAAGTCACGATTAAGAACAAGAATCCACTCCCAAGGATTGATGATTTGTTTGATCAACTGAAAGGAGCATCCGTATTCTCAAAGATTGATCTACGCTCGGGATATCATCAACTTCGAGTTAAAGAAGAAGATATACCAAAGACGGCGTTCCGAACACATTATGGGCATTACGAGTTCTGCGTCATACCATTTGGACTGACTAATGCCCCAGCAGCCTTCATGGATCTTATGAACCAGATTTTCAAGGAATATCTCGATAAGTTCGTCATTGTTTTTATCGACGATATTCTCATATATTCAAGAACGCCAGAGGAACATGAAAAGCACTTAAGGATAGCATTGCAGTTATTGAGAAGGCATCAATTGTACTCCAAGTTCTCCAAATGTGAGTTTTGGTTAGAGAAGGTTCATTATTTTGGACACGTGGTGACACGTGACAGAGTATCCGTTGATCCTTCCAATGTGGAAGCGGTGAATAAGTGGCCTATGCCGAAAAGCGTAACTGAGATTAGAAGTTTTCTTGGTTTAGCAGGCTACTATCGACGTTTTGTAGAAGGATTTTCCTGACTTGTAGCACCACTCACCGCACTTATACGAAAAGCAGCAAAGTATAAATGGACTAAGAAGTGTAAAGAAAGTTTCAAAGAGTTAAAAAGGCGACTTATAAGTGCACTAATGCTGACAATACCTGATCCAGACCTAGGAAATTTTGTGATCTACAGCGATGCATCGAAAACAAGACTAGGAGTCATACTGATGCAAAATGGAAAGGTGATTGCGTACGCATCTTGACAATTAAAGGATCATGGAAGGAATTATCCAAAGCATGACCTAGAGTTAGCGGCGATTGTATTTGCGTTGAAGATATGGAGTCACTACTTATATGGAGCTAAGTGTAAAATTTATACGGACCATCAGAGTTTGAAGTATATCTTCACACAGAAGGAGCTCAACATGAGACAGCGAAGGTGGCTAGAGTTGGTTAAAGACTACGACTGTGAAATTTTGTATCACCTGGGAAAGGCTAACCGAGTAACCGATGCTCTTAGTCGTAGAACAATGTCTTTGCTTACGATGATACAGTTAATGCCAAAACTTCTTCAGAAGGACTTAATAGAGGCGGGAATAGAGCTAGTCACTAGAAGATTAGCCAATTTGTCCTTTTGACCCGCTATCTTGGAGAACTTAAAAGAGCGACAAGAAGCAGATCCGTTTCTACTCAAAGCCAGGAAAGAAGCTCTTGAGAACAACGAAACGGAATTTAGCATCTTGAAAGATGGTATCCTCCGCTATAAGGGTAGAGTTTGCATTCCCAATGATGAAGGATTAAAGAAGCAGGTACTGGAAAAAGCTCATGAAGCACCGTACGTAGCTCATCCAAGAGCTACCAAGATGTACCAAAATCTAAAGGAGCACTATTGGTGGCATGGAATGAAGAACGATGTTGCATAGTTTGTTGCCAAATGTCTTACGTGCCAGAAGGTTAAAGCCGAGCATCAACGGCTGGCAGGTGAATTATAGAAGATTGAAATTCTAGAATGGAAATGAGACCAGATAACTATAGATCTGGTAACCCGACTACCCAGAACCATGGGTGGACATGATGCTATGTGGGTAATCATTGATAGATTGATGAAATCAGCTCACTTCTTACCCATCAAACTCAGCAGTTCTATGGAAAGACTAACTGAACTATATGTAGCCCAAATAGTTAGATACCATGGAGTCCCGAAATCTATAATTTCTAATCAAGATGGCCGGTTTACTTCTAAGTTCTGGAGGAGTGTTCACCAAGCAATGGGAACGAAGCTAACTTTTAGTACAGCTTTTCAACCTCAAACGGATGGTCAATCTGAAAGGACCATTCAAACTCTAGAAGATATGTTGAGAGCCTGTGTGCTGGATTTCAAAGGAGGATGAGACAAAAAGCTTCCGTTGATCGAATTCGCTTACAATAACAGTTATCAAGTTTCCATAGGAATGGCTCCTTATGAAGCACTTTATGGAAGAAAGTATAGATCGCCACTACATTGGTACGAAACAGGAGAAAAGACGTTATCGACTATAGATTTTGTGCAAAGGATGATGGAGGATGTAAAACTAATCCGTCAACGAATGGAAATTGCCTTTAGTAGTCAAAAGAGTTACGCAGATCAGCGACGAAGACCCCTAGAATTCCAAGTAGGAGATTTGGTCTTCTTAAAAGTGACACCAATGAAAGGAGTGATTAGATTTGGAAAGAAAGGAAAACTTGGCCCAAGATACATTGGACCATTTGAAATCTTGGAATAGGTAGGCAATGTAGCTTATAAGTTAGCCTTACCCTTTGATCTAGCATCGGTACACAACGTATTCCATGTATCCATGCTAAAGAAGTACGTACCGGATCCTTCCCATGTTCTGCAGTTGGAGGAAATTGACGTGCAGGAGAACCTATCTTATGAAGAGAAACCTGTTCAAATACTAGCACGAGAAGAAAAGGAGTTAAGGAACAAGAGGATACCTCTCGTCAAAGTTCTATGGCGCAACCAGCAAGTGGAAGAGGCAACATGGGAACAAGAGGATGAAATGGGGAAATGCTACTCCAAATTGTTTTGATTTTCAAGGACGAAAATTCTTAAGAGAGGTAGATTGTAATGATCGGGAAAATTTCATTAATAAAACATAATATTTAATTGGGTTTAATTAATGAATTTACTTTTAAAAATGTGATTTTTGTAAAAATTGTAATTTTTGTAAAAATTACAATAAAGTATGAATGAACGGCATTGATTGCAAATTTTATGGTGAATGTGATGCAATGTTGGGTATGATAAAATATAGATTTTATGAATTGAAATACTCAGAAATTTGTAAATAATACCCATAAAATGAATTTTATATCACGATTAATTGTGAAATTGTGATATAAACGAATGGGTAATTAGAATGTAAAGAGGACATAGAGGTTGTCCAAACCCTAATCAAGGGTAAAAAGGAGGCCGAAGCAATATAAGAATACTGCTAAATGAAAACGTAGATACAAAAAATGTCATGATTGGTCTCCAAAAGTGAACAAAAAGTAAGTTAGATATTTTTATACAATCTAAGGATATGAAATACACTAATTTGAGCATGGCAGTATAAGAAAAATACTGCATGACAAAAAATTACACTGTATGAATTTTGGGGCCAACAAAGTGGACACTCCTTGGTTTGCTAATGGGCCACATGTCATGAAAAGTGGCCTAATAGCATGTTGACACCTAAAGGTATACTCATGGGTTACCATGAGTAATCAAAAAGGAAAAGCAAGCATTTAATGCATGCTTAGCACAACATTTCTTCTTTTTCCTCCTCAAGAACTCACGGTAGCCATTGAAGGAAGGTTTCAAAAAATTTTCTTAACCTCACACTTTGTAAAAATAACCCCAAAACTAGTTTTAGAAGCAAGCTGAAAAATTTTTACAAGATTTAAGGTAAAATTTCAAACTTTTTAACAAGTTTTCAAGGGATTTTTCATGGGTTGAAGGGGAAATATTAACCCATGGTATTTTTGCATGAAAAGGAAGCTTAGAAGGGAGTTCAAAGGAATTTTGAATGCCAGAAACCAAAAAGATGGTATTGTGGTAAGTTTTGGGTTTTAAAGTTTTGAATTTTTATAAATTTTGTTTGGATTTTTTATTCTCTCAAACCCATGTAAGTTCTAGAGCTCATATTTGATGAAATTTCATGTATATGTGATGAAAGGCATAGTTAGGTTGTGAAATTTTGGTTTATGGTGTAAAATGATAGTTTTTGCTAAAAATACTATTTTTGTAAATTTGAGGTTAAACTTTGCAAAAATAACGTTTGAACATGAGGATGAGTTGATTTAGACATGAAATGGTTTCTGTAGGCGTAGATTTGCAATTTTGAAATGGATTTTGACCAAAATGTCCTAGGGACTAAATTGAAAGAAAAATTCTTTTCTCAACAGAATTAAAAAATAGTCAAAAACACCCATGTACAGTGAGATTTTGGGAAGAGTTAAAATATGAAAGTTGTATTTTTGATTTTTCAAGAATTTGTTAAAAGTGAAAAAGTGTTAAAATGACAAAAATGTCATTTTTTAAAATGATTTAAGGTATGGTACCTTAAGTAAAAATGTTTCTTATGAAAAATAGGAAATTTTGGTTTAAAGAGAAAAATTTTAGCCCTGGGGGCAAAATTGTCAAAATCTTCAGTTTAAGGGACTAAACCGTAAAGTTTTATGAAAAAGCGGCATAAGTGTGAAATAAAGAGATACAAGCCACTAGGACATTATTTTTAAAGTTAACAAGTGGCTATTGATGTTAAAATAACGAATCGAGCTCGGATAAGTCAGTAGGACCATGGGGTGGCAAAATCGTCATTTTTGCCCGAACGACCCCAATCGCTCTGAAAGGTTTCAAGTAAGAAAAGAAAGTGATTAAAAAGATTTTTGCCTTTCGTAAGTAATGATAGCATAGAGTTAGATAGAAATAAGGAAACCAGTGCTCTTAGAGTTATGTACAGTAATGCAACTCAAATAATTAAGTAACGAATGTTTTGTAACGAAACGTATTGGAATTGGCTAATAGTTTTGTAATTGGCCAATAGGATCCTAGGAGTCTAGGAGAAAGGAGACCGAAGTTGATTTTGCGGTGCTAAAAAACAAGTAAGTACCCTTCCCACCTACAGTATGAAATTATAGATGTAGAATGTGTGTATGTGTACATCAGGGTATATATTATGATGTAAACTTGTATGTTTGCTATGAAATGAATACCTAGAGGTATTGAATTAATATCTGTGTGTATACGTTTAGAATACCTAAGTGTATAACATGTTATGTATTGCTCTGTACAATATATTGTGTACCTGGGTGTACAATGATGAATACATGTATGTATATAAAGTAGGTACTTGTGCGTACTATGCTATGCATACGAATTTATGTAGTATAGATAACATGTGATTATCACTTCATACATGGCATGACAACCATACTAAATGGACTGGTAAATATGTCACTAGAAATAAAGAAGAGTGTCGTATCAACTCCTGAAGTAAGGAGAGTTTAAAGGTTAAAATATGGTCACGGTATTACGTAGACCGAAATGAAATTGCGCAATGGTACGAACACTTGGGCCCTAGTTAAAGATAAGAAATGATGATGATAAAGAAAGTTTATAAGAAAGCATAATTAAATCATGCATTCATTTTATTGTCCATGTGGGATTTATGAGCCTTACTGGGCGTTAGCTCATTAAGTTTTTCATGCTGTAGGTATTCCGACAAGAAGGTCAGAATAAATCTCGATGATGAGCTGGCACATGGATGATGTGTGCAGATCGGGTATGGAGTCCGCTACTGAATTTTTTCGCTGTGTATATACTAAGTAGTTTTGAAATGAAATGTTTGAAAAGAAGAAATGTTGTAAAAGTAAGAATGATTATGCAAATATAAATGTGTGAAAGTATTTTGGGAGTTACCAAAATTATTGAAAGTGAAGTATTTATTTTAGTTTTAAAAAAAAATTTCCTAAATTTTTGCCCCTAAGTAAGTAAGAAAGAGTTTTATCACAGCCCGAAAAGGCGGGTTGTGACATAAAATTCATGTTATGATATTATTTAGAAATTTTTGAATAATTAAACTCATAAAATCTGTTTTTTACCATATCCAACACTGCATCTCATTTGCCATAAAATTTGCAATGAATACCGCTCATTCATACTTTATCGTAATTTTTACAAAAATTACAATTTTCACAAAAATTTACATTTTTAAGAGTAAATTCCTTAATTAAACCTAATTAAATATTAAGTTTTATTAATGAAATCTTCTCGGTCATTACAATTATAATGCGTGAACATGTTATCATAATCATCACATAAAATAATAACATGAAAATAAAGTAAATTATAGATTTTTGACCGAATCCTTTTAGATAATTAAATTACAACTCATAAAAAATAAGATAAAAAAAATACAAAGGTCTACTTGTAACAACATATTTCCTAGCTCTAATTTTGTAGATTTCATCTTGTAGTTTACTACACAAAAAACTGCTGGGTTGCGTTTTAAAATTTTGACAGCCCAAGTGTTTAAATGGGCCAGCAGTCCAATGGGTTAGGAAGTAACCCAATGTACTTCTTCTTCTTCACTGAGAGCTTCGCATATAGCTGTCAATCTTCAGCCGCCTCCGTGTCATCGGTTCAAGGTTGGCAGCCCCGGCCTCCTGGGGTAATGTCGTTCTGCTGGCCGCCGACCAAGAAGATTCACCGCACCAGAGAGACAGACGTACCGCGCGTCATGGCGCTGCTGCTCCGTGAAACTACAGCGACCAAAGTCAGCCGAGCTTCTGGTGGAGCTCGAGGCCGTACTCCCATCGTCCTGCAAGTCCACAGGGGCAGCTTTCTGCGCTTGGCTGAGCCTTGCAGTTGGAAGCCGAGCCTCAGAAAAAATACACGTCGATCTCGGAGGATGTAGGTGCTCAGGGCCGCGGGGTCAAAGATGATCTCCGTTCATCGCAGAGCTGAGTAGCTCATTCACGGCGGACCTTCTGCTGCTGGATAGCAGTTGTTGAGTCACCTCAGCGAGACGGGAGCGTCCAATGCAGCTTCATTGGTGTCGGTGCTCCCTCTTGCTGGCTCTCCGTGGAAGGCCTCAGTGCTCAAGGTCGAGCCGTGAAGCTCGAGGCCGAGCACTGCCAAGCCTCGCGGTTTCTCATGGCTGAGCTCTGGCGGAGCTCAAGTTGGAGCCATCAATTCTGTCACAGTTCAAAATCGAGAGATTTTTTCACGTTGAAATATACATGAATTTTGTTTTGTTTTGCATGAACTTCTCGAATATATAAGTATGTGATATTGGGTTTTTCATGTTGCACGTTGCACCTTTTTTTTTAATGATAAATGGGAGAACAAGGGGGAAAAAATTACGTAAAGTCTATGCCTCCGCATCAACTTACACAAATTTAATCTAACCAAATAGAAAATAAAATTACTAATTCAAAATGACCGCATAAATTCAAAATGACTACATAATTAACGACCAAAATTCTACTTATAAAATAACCATTCATTACATAAACAAAAAATTATAAAGATGTAAAGTGCCTATAAACATGCATCAGGAGGATGATATTATCAAAATAAAATCATGTTAATTAAAATTATATATATTATAATTTGCTATGACGCTATTTGTTAGAATTAAATATGAAACGCAACAGAAAGAATAGATCATTGATAAACAAAAATTTTCTGAAAACTTTGTTTATTGAGACTAGCTACATATAATTTTAATTAATAATAGAAAGCTTAAAGAATTTTTACAAATCTCTTGATGACCTATCAAGGTATCCTCGCTTGTCTCTTTGACACTATAATCTTCTAAGCTAAGCCTCCATACCAATACAAAGACGAGTTAACGTCAAACAACAAGAATAAATTAACCTCATACTTTTTTGGATTAGCTATGTACTCAACACATGAAATATTAGACTTTTTTTTTTTTCAAAGAAAGAACTATCTCTTTTTTCTTTAAGTATTATGTAAAAGTTATGTAAAAAGATATTGAGATAATTGTTATCTTTATTTTTTTATATCTGAACAGTTAGTTATTTTTCAATTAATTTTAATTTATTTTAAATTTAAAATATTTATCCAATTAGATATATGAGAAATGGATATACTCCACGTTACTTATCCTTTTATTATTATTATTATAACTTTTTTTTTTATAAAAAACCTAATCAAGTAAAACGTATTCATAAATAATCATGAAATTTTCTTGATGTTTATAAAAGTATTTATAATCTATATACACAATCAAAATAATTATAATTATTTTATTTACACCTCTCATATTTCTTTGTGTATTTTATTGGAACGAAATTGGCTAGAACTTTGTGTATTTTCACCTCTCATATTATTTACCAAATCTAACGCATTTTGGAACGAAATTGGCTAGAACTTGTCCCTTCTTTGTTGTTCGCGGTTTGATCTTAATATGATACATTATGAGCTCCATTGTTTACTTGGTTAGTCTTCTAGTTAAGTCTGGCTTGGATCAAACTGCCTTCAGCAGTTGATTCGTTAAAACTAGTATTGTGTGCTCTTCGTAATAATGTTTTTCGACATCTTTTTGGCGTCAGTCAGAGGTAAAGCTAATTTTTCCATTGCTTCCTGCCTTTGCTCTGCATTTGTCATCGTGTTGACGCAAATAGCCGGTTTTGTTCTAATTAATACCCATTTTATTTTTTCATGCTCTGAGGCAGCAATTTACGCTTCTCGGAGACTCTGGGGATGGATCTTCTTAGAGCTGCTATTTTCCCTACCAACGACTGCACATCTTTTATTGTTTGGGGCCTTGCCGTATTCAACACGGATTCGCGATCCCTCT
>CAMOHE010041053.1:0-13812 GCA_946598075.1 Artocarpus hirsutus | reverse complement strand
ATCTATGGAATAGGCGGAGGACAATGATAGGCGTGTGAGTTAAGGAAGATGGTTGCAAATGGAAGAACACCAAGAAAAATAAGTTTTGAAAGAATAAGCTATAATTTTCAAATTTAATTATGTTTATAACTTTATGGGTATGTTTATAATTTAAGTATAATTTTGATAAATTTTGTGAATGTGTTTTATTATTTTATTAAACTTTCTTCCGCATTTGAAGTTTTAAATCTTGTTATCTAATTTTTTTAAAGGGTTCGGCCTGCCGACCTTACTGGTCGGACTGTCGAAGTTTTTCAATCGGCCTGCCGGTTGCCAAGCATTTGCCTGCCGATCTTGTATTTTTGAAAACCCTATTCCGCAAGGCCTCGGACGGCCCGCCGATGGGTGATCTTCGGCATGCCGGTTTAGTTCGGCCTACCGAAGGTAAAAGTTCGGCCTACCGGCCGAGACGTGTTCAAAGAATTTTATCTTTGTTTTTCAAAGGCCATTTAATTTTAAATAATATTAGCAAACTATTTATACAATGTCTATGGAAAAGCAAATTGTTTTAATTAAGAAAAATTATAATTTCTTATAAATTGTATTTTTGTTAAAAAAAAAATGTATGTTAAGATCCTGGGAATGCTTTTCCAAACTATGGTTTCAAATGCATGTTAATATTTACAATAGGTTGCAACAAATAATGTTTAAATGAACGAATGTAACGACATCTGTGACGTCCGAAAGGGGGCGTTACAGTTCGGGCTACAGTATCATGAAGACTACAATCGTATTTCGGTGTACCACATGGAGACGACCCCAGCTCTTATTCAAATGGTGAAGCAAAATCAGTGGCAAGACCAGCATCTTCAAGGAATCTAGACACAAATTCAGAACAGATAGCAGTTCGAAGAATGGAGGCTACATGCGGATGGATCGTTGTACTTCAGGGAGCGTCTAGCAGTTCAACAATCACAGAGGTAACGAAGGCCGTCATGGACGAAGCTCATAAGTCTCAATTCGCCATTCATCCAAGAAGCACGAAGATGTATCGTGATCTGAAGAGGTATGATTGGTGGAGAGGTATGAAGAAGGATATCCGAGAATACATGGCCAAATGTATGACTTGTCTTCAGGTGAAAGCCGAGCATCAGAAGCCAGCAGGTCAGCTTCAACCGCTTCCTATTCCAGGGTGAAAATAGGAACATATCACGATGGATTTTCTTATCGGATTGCCAAAGACGGAGCATAGACACGATGCGATTTGGGTCGTGGTCGACAGATTGATGAAGTAAGCTCATTTCATTCCATCCAGATCGACATGTTCGAGAAGATTCTCGGGGATTATATCTGCAGAACATAGTAAGATTGCACGAAGTTCCTTTGTCCATCACATCAGATAGGGATACCAAGTTTAATGCCAAGTATTGGAGGAGCTTCCAGGAGGCTATGGGTATAGATTTGAACTTCAGCACAGCATTTCATCCTCAGACCGATGGGCAATCTGAGCGAGTTATTTAGATTCTCGAAGACATGTTGCATGCATACGCATTAGACTTCGGCGGGAACTCGAAGAAGTACTTGCATCTGGTAGAATTTGCATATAACAATAGCTATCAATTGAGTATTGGTATGGCACCGTTCGAAGCGCTATATGGACGACCGTGTCGATCGCTGGTGTGTTGGGCCGAACCAGAAGATAGAGTTATTCTTGGGCCAAATGAGATTCGTGATAGCAATTAGAAGATTGTCGTGATTCGAGACCGATTGAAAGCAACTCATAGTCGACAGAAGAGTTATGCAGATAGAAGACGTCGACCTTAGAATTCGAAGTTGGAGACTTCGTTCTCTTGAAGGTATCTCCTCGCAAAGGCATTTCGAGATTCAGAGTAAAAAAAAACTCGTGCCAAGATATGTCAGACCGTTCGAAATTTCCCAACGTGTTGGCGTGGTTGCTTATCGACTCAACCTTCCTTCGAAACTTTTGCATGTTCATGACATATTTCATGTGTCAATGCTTCAGAAGTGTCCACCTGAGCAGGATAAGATCGTTTTGTTCCAGGACAGACAGATTCAGGAACTTTCGCATGTTCACGACATATTTCATGTGTCAATGCTTCCGAAGTGTCCACCTGAGCAGGATAAGATCGTTTTGTTCCAGGACGTACAGATTCAGGTAGATACGACGTATGAGGAAGTGCCAATCCAGATTATCGATCGTAAAGTGATTAGCTTATGCCGTCGTGAGATCTTGTTAGGTAAGGTCGTGTAGCAGCATCACGGGGTTGATGAAGCCACTTGGGAATTAGAGTCGAGTATGCGGGAGTTGTATCTGCATTTGTTTTGTTTTTGAATTGATTTGTAAATTTCAAGGACGAAATTTCTTTTAGGGGTGGAGAGTTGTAACGCCCCGAAATTTATTAAGTGTTGTTAGTGTATTAAATGGTGAATTAGTGTGCCATAATGAATATTTTAAACTTAATTTGATCACTTTGTGAAATTTCTAAATCTATATTATTTTTCATTATTTTAAATAATTTTTAATTACTCTTAATTATTTTTAATTGTTATTTGGAATTTGAAACAAAACAATTTATCAAATGACCAACACGTCCCACCTTCGAAAACCACGTGCGGGACGTGGTATTGAAAACTGCTTCCCTTCTCTTTATAAATCTCACCCTCCCTCTCTCACTCTCACTCACACTCTCTCTCTTCTCTCTCTCTCTCCTGTGCACTCTCTCTCTCTCTCTTGTTCTCTCACGGTCTCTATCTTTCCCTCGTTCTTTCTCAAAATTTTTGAAAGAAAAATCAACTCCAAGCTTCGGGTTAGTGGATTGAAGGCTCAAGAACGCGATTGAGCAACCACAAACTCGATTTAAAGCTTTGAGTCGAGGTTAGTTTCAAATTTTCTAAACTTTTTCAATTTTTTAATTTTTCTTGCATTTTGAAATCTAAGCTTTTCTAAGCTTAGAAATCTTTCAATCTAGGTTAGATGAACTTAGAGTAACTAGAATACAAGCTTTGTTTTATCAAAAACGGATTTAAATCAAGATTTTTTATTTTTTCTCCATTTTTCTCTATTTTCAGATTTATTTGAAAATTTTGTTTAAAACTTGTTTTAAAAGCATTAAAAAGTAATCTATTATGTTTTTTCTATCAATTATGATCATTATCCATGCCTGAGAATTGAGAAAACATGTTGAAATTAAAGATTTGGGCTCGGAGAGGCTGAGACTCGTGCCTGAAAAATTCTAGAATTTTTCAGATCGACAGGCCAAACTTCGTGTTTGGCAGGTAGGATTTATGTGTTCAGCAGGCCAGATTCATCCGACCGGCAGGCCAAACCTAGAAAAGTTCAGTCGACCAGACTTGGTTTTTCGGTAGGCCGAACTGTACAGTTCGACCGGCCGAACTAGGGCGACCGGCAAGCCGACCGGGCATGGTAAAATTTTGTGATTTTTCACCTGTTTTCATCGTCTTGAACCCTGATTGAAATTCCAACTTTGTAAAATGACTTTATAAACCTAAATGGCACACTAGAACACCATGAGATAATTTAGTAACATAGGATATCTTAAGTTAGATACTGATAAGCTAAGTTATTATACATTTAAGGTTGTGCATGAATCCGCAAAGCTAACGTATAGCGGACCGAGATTTTGGTGAGGGACACCGACATAGTTTCGAGGTAGGACTTCTACCCCTTTCTTAGTAGCTAGTTTCAAATGTTTTAGCCATAAAAGAATTTTTAACAAAAAGTTTTCAAATGATTGGTTGAAAATATATCTTTATTGACTGGTTTCATAAATGGTAGAATTGAGGCAATTTTTTATAATAAACCTCATAATAAATGTAAATGATTATATTTGGTAAAAATAGATTTTTAATAATCATAGACAGATATATATATATATATATACATATTTTGGGGCATGATGCCATATCAGAGATCGGGTCGTGTAGTGTGCAACCTTTGGGGCAGGTCTTGAAACCCAACTAGGCCACTACGGTGGTGATTTACATATGATTTGCCTAGGAAAAGAAATTGATATTCTTCTGGTCGACCTATTTAAACTGTTTTGGTAAGGAAAGCTTTTATTAAATTTTCATCTATTTATTTGTTTGTTTTGGTCCGTTTTCTACATATTTTATATGATTAATGAAGTTTCTTTTAAAGTTAAATATTTTCAAAATTATAGTTCTACTGAGCCTTTCGCTCACATTTTATCTGTTTTAAAATCTTACCCCATAGGTGGATATCAGCTTAGGACCGAAGAAAAGTCCGCTGACCGGACTTGCGATCAGTAGAAGATTTAGGCAGGTTGTATTACAACAATTCAAGGCATGTATAATTCTTAACTTTCTCTTTTATTTTGAACTGTAGTTGTATTATAATATTGTCAGTACTGTGTGTGTGCACAAAATGTGGGTCAGTGGGACTCATTCTCACCTCACTTTCTATTTTATTATTTTATCATCTATTCATCGCTTATTTTATTTTATTATTTTATTTACTCGAATATTATAACTGCTCGTTTTAAATAAACGATTTTAAAATTTATCACATTCTTATTTATAAAATTTAATTCTAAAACTCAATTTTTAACAGAATCTTTGTTTAATTAACTTAATTAATCTACCATGTTACCTCCCATACTCCTCCGAGGCGTGACATATCCTAAATCTCATATCATTTCAATTGAATGTTAAGTTGTCCGACAAACATCTTTCGCACTCCTAAATTAGGAAATCTTTTCGCAGCAAATAATTAGTTTATTTTCAGAGTTTCAACTCTTGGATATTCTATGGTTCAGTTAAGTCTGCATCTTTATCGAGGGCCCCGGAAACAGGCAACAAAGCAGCTCGTGAGGCTGCGGCCTGAGCCTTAACGTCCGATTTGGTTGGTTTACTTGTGTAGGGGAACAATCATTGCGGAGAATATTCGATAAAAATCCCCGGTTTAATTTGAGCCACAAAAAATACTGGCCAAGATCAAATAGTCCCACATGCATCTAACAAAACAGCAGTGTTGGACGAAGAAAATAGAAACGGCAGACATTGTAGTATTTCATTGCCATAGTGTTTAAGTTAGCAGTTTTGTTACATAACCAAATGGATACCTCGTGATATAAGCAAGAAAACAAAAGAGAAATAACATATAAATTAATATATTTTAATGTTGCCATGGCTTTAAGCATATAATTTCAGTTTATTTTTGTATTTCAACCTTTTCGAATGAAAAAAATAAAATTGCAAGGTCATGGCCAAGCCTTGCGTTCAAGATGGTGCGGATGGGAATCAGAAGAATGGCTTGATGTGGAAGCAATATTCCCTTGCACAGGCTTGGCATGTAAACCTTCACCAACCTTCTCATTCTTCTTTATTTCTTAATCAATATGGATATCATCCTCAACTGATAAGACCACAGTCTATTCCATGAGGTCTTTCTCCAGTAGCCTCCTTTATCTTCTTGTGCTCGTTGAAGTGAACGTTTTTGGTTTCTTGTACGTTCTTCTTCCTCTTCTTAAGGAAGCAAAAGAGACTGGCTGCAAGGAATGCAAGGAAGAAAATGCCGCCCACCAATGATTGCAGTTGGATGATTGTCCGGAGATGGAGGCCAAGGCGGAAGTGGCAGCTGCTGCACTGGAGGACAAGGCGGTGGGCGGACAGGAGGGCGAGGCAGCAGCGGTGATGGTGGATGGCTAGGTGGCTTTGCTGCTGGAGGTAGTGGCTGATAAGGGTGCTAATGGGGTGGAGGAAAGTACGGGAAATTGAAGTTATTTTGAGATGCCATTTTGGGTGTTGTATAAAACTACAAATATAAAAGTTGATGAATGAGATAGACCTTGTGTGGGAAAAATGGGAGCTTTGGACGCCTATTTGTATGGAAGTTTTGGCCCAATCTTAGAGCTAAGCATTTTAGTAACTTGACTCTCATGCTAAGATTCCTGATAGGATATTTGTATTGGAGAACACTTCTCAGGAGCTAGCTTGTGACCGTTTATATTTTTTCACGTCAAGCGTTCTTCCTTTGGCTAGCACAAGACGTTTATTTTTTTCACAGAGACTCTACGTCTAAGGCATGGATTCAAGCCAATTGGTACAAGAAGCCAGCGATTTCTCTTTCAATAAAAGTTTTGTAAGAGAACAATGAAAAAGTGATAATAACTGTCAGAATTCAAAAACCGCTGATCACATAAGGTATACAATAGTTTGGTATGGTCACACACTAATATGAAGCAAAGACATGGAATATGTGACAATAAAACAATTCAAACTGGGAATAAAGAAAAAGGAAAAGAAAAAGAGGGCATTATTTTATCACACTATCTTGCACAGAATACAGGCCCTGAATTCACTGTTGGCTGTGTTCTTCTAGTGTATTTGAGAAGCAAACCTTCTGAAGAAAGGCCTGGCACGGTTAAGTCCCTAAATAAAGTGTCAAGCAACAAATCAACATGTTACTGCTTAGTTTAACAATAATAAAGGAAAAGAGAGATGTCAACAAGATCTATAGATCAACCTGATATAGGGCTCTAGGTCCTTCCACTCCCATTTTTGGTGCTCTTTGAAAAGGATGGAGAAGCACTTGGCAGGGGACGAGGGCAGAGATGAGACATTAAAGGCATGCACCCATGTCTCGACACCAAACCTTTCTGTCAAAACCTCACCTTCAAACATGTTGAAACTTGCTTGCATGCATTCTGGCACCATTCTTTTCCACTCCTCTCTGAACTTCTCAATCTTCACCTTCCCTCCTCGTAAGACTTCTCTTGCAAAATGCACACACACCTTCCTCTCATCCAGTTTCCACACACAGTTGGTCTCCACACCTCCATTTACCTTATGACCATAGACACAAACAATGTTCAGTGAGTTTGTGAGGAAACCCGTCTGACTGCAGCACTTTTTACAACCTTATCTCTGTCAAGTGCATCCAAAGGCCAGCCATTCAACAATGAATAATGCAAGAGCATCCTCAGCATCATATCCATGTACTTTTCATCTACAACCCTCCAATACCCACCAATTTCCAAGGCCGAAAGTGCTTGTAATCCAGACCTCAGTTCATCATCACTAGCTTGAACTAAGTTAGTAAGACCTTCCCATTTATGTAGTCCTCTCTCTGCTTCTTCCAAACCCTCCATTTCTATATCCTCTTCAGACCTGTAAGGGTTCTTACAGAGGATAATCTTCAGCTTGTCAAGTTTGGGAGTGATCTCAATGATCTCCATGGTACACGGTGCAACTTTAACGACAGATGCAATGGATAGCTAATTTTGATCTTTCTGATTACAATCTACTACATCATCAGAAAATTCCGGTTGATTTGATGGAGGTATAAGGAACTTGGAGTTGGAAGTACCAACAAATTTGATTGCATAAGTTTTTGACTGAGTGCAAGGGACTGCATCTTCGTCAGGCTGACCTCTTACAACTTCCCTATAAAAAAGAAAAAAGCCTTACATTAAAACTTCATGAACAACTAAAATTTTAGATATCGGCAAGGATGATCGAAGGGACAATTTTGTAGTGAAGTAGAAAAAGAATATCAATGTGTGTTTTTCAATCGTCAAATTATCACCTAATTGAACAAAAATTTAAATATTGTTTGATTATGACATGACCAAATGTTCTGAAAAGCGTATTCCTTACCACAAAAGCATCCTAAAGGAAACTAGAAGCTAATTTCAAAAATTATTGCTCACCTTTGATGTAGAATTTCATGGAGAAGTTTCTCATCAAGCTCAAGTAGCATTATATCATGATGACGACCAAAGAGAGGATGATACCTAATACAACTGAAGAGCTCTGTTGAAGATCTAGAACTGCTTCTGCTGCTCTGCATTCTAGATGTGCTTTTTCCATCTAAGACACGCACAAAAATAAAATTCTTGTTAGAAATTAAGAAGAACTCCAATAGAATGACCAAATAATCATAGGCCGTTTAGAACCTAGTACAAACCATAAAATTATAGATCAAACTAACTTTGTTAGAGTATTTTTTCTCGTAAAATTTGAATTTCAAACCAACAAGTTTGAACTACGCTTTCAAACTGCCTATTAAAACTCGAAGTGACGTGACACATAACTTTATCAGAATAGTTATTTATTTTTTATGTAATTAGCATTTTATGTTTTGTTAGAAATGGGTTAGTTTCCAAACGGATAGTGGATACTTGTATTGTTCTGCATCACGAAGCCAAGTTTCTTTTGGAAAAAGGGTCAAACTGTTGTTTTATGCTAATGGCATGAAATAATGTTTTAGATTCTGCTTCTCTCCGTCAATGTTACACATAAAAGAACTCAAACACCAAAAATCATTGAAAATCCTTTTCATCCGTCAATGTTACACATAAAAGAACTCACATACAACCACCGTTTTAAGGGAGTGTTCTGGAACTAATCAATCACATCGTGTAAAAGTTTGATCCAAAATAAGGCAATAAAAGATCAATCATCTACTTTAATCTTGATTAAGAAAATATAATCAAAATACAACCATGAAATTGATGAAATACAAGGAAAATCAAATAAAAGACACGAAAATTACCAGGGTTTTTCAAGCGGTTTTTCGATAACCAAACAGAAAATTTACAAGAGAGAAGGGAAATTCGCCTAAAATGAAAATTAATTAAATCATAAAGTACTGCAAACATTTGAATATAGAGATAAATGAGAGAAGCGACGATGTTTCACTTACATGGGAATCGAGAAGTACCAAAGATTGAAGAATTCGCCAGAGAAGACATCGGCAATTTGATTTGTCTGCGGAAGAAGGTCTCGTCGTTTCTGTGTGTGGCGTACACCAATTTGGGCTGGTTTTGCTTTCTGATTTCTTTTCCCGCCAAAGGAAAGAGTCCCCACTTCGCCTTTATTATCATGGTTAAGAAAATTATCCCGTTTTATTGTTTTTATAGCCGTAATTAATAAAATACATTAATTTTTTTAATAGTTTTACGTGAGGTTGTTCTAGTTGCCATACAGATAGAATTACCAACATCACAATATTGTATTCCATAATTATTTGTAGTAGTTATAATAATAATAATAGGTACTTTTGCTAATTACTGACGTAACAATTAAGACTAGTTCTATTTTTAAAATACATTTCTCATTGGTATTATAAAATTAATCTTCTCATTATTTTTTGTTTTTGTTCTCTTATGTTCTCATTGAGTTGCTTTATATGGTGGTTAAGAAATATGGTTGAAATAAATAGTTATAAGCAATTTTAGTTAGAAATACTATAACATATGAGAGTTTTATATTGTAGCAATATTTACTTGTTATTATAATTGCTAAAAGCTTTATCTACTTATTAATTAGAACCAATTAAAACCAAACACCTTTTTTGGTTTTGATCACTCTTTTAGAACTATAGAGTTCTAAGGAAACTAGTATGAGGCACGTCCCCTTACAAACAATAACTCTCTCTCTCTCTCTCTCTTTTTGACAAAGAATATGAAGCTATTGTTAGGATAAATTATTTGTAAATGTAAAGAATTGTTTTGTCCAATTATTTTTTCTTATGAAATATATAAATTGAAATGCTAACACAATTTATTCGACTCATACATGAGTAGCTATAATATTTAAATATCTAAACATAAAATATGAAATTATTTCTCATCATATTCTGTTGAAATGCTTGTACTCGGCGGTTCTGAAACTTATATGAATATATTCATTTTATTAAATAATTTTAGTATTTAGTTAGTTAACTTTTTACCACTTGCCTTTGATCTTACGTGAAAAATCACTCCTACAATACAACATGTAGAAATAAAAGATAATAGATATCTCATTTATGTAGATAACAATTACTTTAAAGATATTTAACATGTGATGGTAATGGATCTGAGACTAATTTCAGTAGGGGCACAAATAAAATAATTTATAAACAAATAATAAGAAGAAAAAATTCTAATTTTTTTTAAAAGTATTCAATTAAATTTTATTTCTATAACTAAATTAATATGTTTTTCCCGTAAGAAGTGAAAAGGAGATATGCTTAAATAAAAAATTAGTTTTAACAAGTTTTTTCAATTTAGTATGGCTCTTATGGCTAAATTAGCGCTTTTTTCACACAAGAATTAAAAAGGAGGCATGCTTCAATAAGAAATAAGTTTTAACAAATTTTTCAATGTACTATTTTTTACATGCAAGAAGTGAAAATGAGGCATGCTTAAATAAAAAATCAATTTTAACAAGTTTTTTTAATTCACTATTGTTTTTATGACTTAATTATCGTCTTTTTCACACAAGAATTTAAAAAGGGCGTGTTTTAATAAGAAATAAGTTTAACTAGTTTTTCAATTTACTACAGTTTCTATGGATAAATTAGTGCTTTTTTTCACACAAAAATTGAATAGAGGGCGAGCTTAAAATAAGAAATAAGTTTTTTCAATTCACAATTGTTTCAATAGCTAAATTAGTTTGTTTTTCTAGCAAGAAGTGAAAAGAAGCGTGCTTAAATAAGAAATAAGTTTTAAATAGTTTTTCAATTCACTAATGTTTCTATGCCTAAATTGGTTTGTTTTTTCACACAAGAATTGAAAAGGGAACGTGCTTCAATAAAAAATGAGTTTTAACAAGGTTTTTTAATTAAATATTGTTTCTAGGGCTATATTAGTGTGTTTTCTATGCAAGAAGTGAGAAGAAAAAATGCTTAAATAAAAAAAAAATCAGTTTTAATAAGTTTTTTCAATCCATTATTGTTTCTATAGCTAAATTAGTGCATTCTTTAGCACAAGAATTGAAACAAGGACATGCTTCAATAAGAAATAAGTTTTAACAAGTTTGTTCAATTCACTTTTGTTTAAATGGCTAAATTAGTGGTTTTTAAGACAATAGTGGAAGCAAGGAAGTGTATAAATAAAAAACATGTTTAAACAAGTTTTTTTTAATTTACTATTCTTTCTAGGGCTAAAATAGTTCTTTTTTTCACATAAGAATTGAAAAAGGGGAGTGCTTCAATAAGAAATAATTTTAACAAGTTTTGTCAATTCACTATTGTTCAATGGCTAAATTAGTGTGTTTTTCTTGTAAGAAGTGAAAATGAGCATGCTTATATAAGAAATAAATTTTAAATAGTTTTTCAATTATAAAGAAATGATATGGGTAGGCTTACATAGGCACACCCCGGCCTATGATTTTCTACGGGCTATGCTAGGCAAGCCAGTGGACCTAGTCAGTTGGGCCTTGAACAGTGTCGAGTTGTGCTGCACTGGCTTGACATTGTAGGATGGGCTTGGGCTAACTCACAGCCCAAGGCTTATGGTTGAATCTCTAGAAAAGGTATTCTCATAAATGGCTTGTATCCCACTAGGAAATTATTCGTGAGTCCGACCAAGATATTTTTCGTGTTCTATCACTATCACTATCACTATATGTTTGGTGTCCTACTAAGACATTTTTCATATCCAACAGGGATTTTTTTCCTCTATCTCTTGTCTCTTTCTCTCTCTTCGTTGTTGCTGACTTGTCTTTAGCTTACTTGCAACATCAGAGGTACTGACAATGTCACCGACGACCTCTAAATACCATCAAAACCAATAAAAAAAGGAAAAGAAAAATACAACAACGACATATCCCCATTGATGCTGACGATCTCCACTAGAAGACGAAGGTTGAAGGTTGCATGTCGAAGGTCGCACCATCTCCAAATCTATATGCCATCCTCTGAGGCTCGTTGTGAAGTCATTGCAGTGTCCTCCATTGCGCAGAGGAGACTGAAGGTCACGCGATCGCTAGATATGTGTGCTGCCCTCCTAGGCTCATCACCAAGTCACTACACCAACAAATGTTTTGATATGAGCTTTGTCTTTCGTTGGGACATCTTTCGTTGCGTAAAAGAGACTGAAGTTTAAAGATTAAAGATTGAGTAATCTCCAAACCTATGCAGCGTCCTCCTAGGCTCGTTGCGAAGTCACTGTGCCATCCTTCGTTATGTAGAGAAGGCTGAACTTTCATCGGACACATATGGATTGTGAGGCTTATCTTGATGTCACCAATGTAGTCAATCATCGTGTATCTTGAGGCTCATCGCAAAGTCGCCAGAACTTCACCATAGAATCAGAAGACAGAGAAAAAGGGAAGAGGGAGAGAGGAGGGACAAAGAAGAGAGAGAGATAAAGATAGAGAAATCGAGAAAGAACGGGGAACAAAAGAAAATAAAAAGAAATAAAAAATGCGGCACAAGCTTTTTTTTATTTTTTTGTGGCATAAATAAATAGATGGGAAAAAATGTGGCATAAGGTGTAATTTTCTCGAACTTTTATCCTTTTAAGCATTGTCTGCCCTTTACCTTCCTCAATCCTTCAATGATTGAAATTTCCTCTCTACAAAATTAGCTCGATCTGTGAGCATGCCTGGTTATTTTTCTAAATCTAAAAAAAAGGTTTGTGTATTTTTTTTGTCCTTTTTAGTTCTACAATTTATCACGGGCATCAAGATTTCATCATTTACTAGCAAGAATCTTAATTTGGGGCTAAGTTTTTTGCCTAGAAGCCACCACTATCTCACGGCCTATCGATATAATAAAGATTTTTTTTGTTATGAAACAACAAAGACCATGATACTGTGAGCTGCTACTAGATAAGATTTTTCAATAATTCAAAAGTATATTGTTATGATGAGATAATCTGTCAGGTCATTCATGAGCATCTAAATATTCAGGGATTGAGAATCGATGCATTTAGACCTCCAAACACCCAGACATCGAGACATTCAAACACTCGGACGTCTGAAACCCAAGCATTTAATCGTCTGAGTATCAAGATACTTTGAGCACCCAAGCATCCGAGCACTCTGAGCGTCCATAGCCTAACTTAAAGATGGAAGATTGAAGGTCACAAGATATCATCAAGTAATGTAGCTGTCAATAATTAAAGGCTATCAATAATTATTATTAAATCATATTAAAATGTTTTGTATTGGAAGACCTTTGTTTGCATTAAAGAGAGAATAAACTCTCGAATTAAAAGGAGAATTAAACTCTTTTATTTTTAATGTATTATAAAATCCCTTCAAATGAAAAAAAGAGGAGTTGAGCAATAATTCTCCATACAAAGCCTCAAGAAAATCGCACTGGACTCCGTTTTTTGCTTATTTCTAAGTTTTTCTTAATTTCTTGTTCAATTACATTGATTTTGTGTTGGAAAAAATTTGCTCCCATATTTTTGCCCTAAAAGGAGGGCCTTGTATGATTAGCATCCCAAGCTCTCATCAGCATTCATACCTTTTTATCGTTTTTCAATCTCTTTTCAAAATGACAAGAAAAAATGGTTCAAACAAGAATCAACGCTCCAAGCGAGCTTAAGCGAATGACAGCATGGCCAAACAAAGAAAAGGAATACGACGAATCCTACAACCCTTGACTGGAACAAGTAGGTGTAGGAACTGCTATAGCAAGAGGAAACTCCATGACACTCGAGTACAAACAAGCAACAGGAAGACCAATTAAAGAAGAAGAGGGTGGTGTGACACAAGACTCTTGCTCCGCACGAGTAGTCTGGAAGCATGCACATGGGAACTTTAAGGGACTTTTGACCAAGCTCATCTTCACCTTATACGCTACATTACTAGCCAACTGCCTATAAGCCCCACCAATGAACCTACAAAGTGAAAGAAGTGGTCCAAGCCAATGGAACTAAGAAGAAAATCAACTCACGGGAGGACGACAAAGAAACTCGTCGGTTCAAGGACAATGATGCCAAGAACGAAGGCACCCAAATGTCCAATCACATAGCAAGAATGAACTCACACAAACAAAGTAGACAGGGACTTCTATTTTTGACAGGTTAAAAACTCATTAAAAAAAAAAAA
>CAMOHE010041052.1:0-24788 GCA_946598075.1 Artocarpus hirsutus | reverse complement strand
ACCACTTTATTATTAAAAGAAACTAAATAAGAGTCTTTAAATAAACAAGCTACATAAATTAAATTCCTTTTAAATTTAGAAACATAAAAACAATCTCGTAAAATTAAATTCCTATAATTATCAAAGTGAAGATAGACATCTCCCACTGCTTCCGCTGAGACCAAGGATCCATCGTCCATCCGAAGCGTGAAGTCTTCATGAAGCAGACTTCTCATTTCTTTGAACCCCTACAGAGAAACACAAACATGATTAGTTGCACCGGAATCTATGACCCAAATGTCACTAGATTCCTCAGCCAAACAAGTTTCTAAATACAGAAGATCACACCTACCTCCTTTGGAAAGGAAGTCCTTGCAATGCTTCTTTATGCGCCTAACTTTCCCACAAAAGAAGCACTTAAGCTTCTTTGGGTTCTTCTTCTTCTTCTTCTTCTTCTTGCTCTTGTTGTTAGAGGAATAGAAGACTTCCCATCCTTGGCCCGTTGTTTCTTTCCATTCCCAGAGTTAGGATTGGAACCAGAAGCAGCCTCCAAATTGGTCTCGCCACCCGCAGGAGACTCCCTAATAAACAGTTCAAACTCTTGTAACTATTTCATTAATTCCATTAAGGTCATATCCTGCCTATTGCTTGAATTAAAAGTAGCTCTAAACAGAATAAATTCCTTTGACAGAGTCTCAAAGACCATAGTCATCTAAGTTTTAGCATCGATGTCGGCTCCATTAGTTTATGCCTCAGCGAGGTAACCCATGACCAACATCATGTGCTCCTTTACAGACGTCCCCGGCCTTTGTCTACAATTTAAGAGTTTTTGAAGCGCCCTTTGCTGCTTTGTTATGACTTGGCCTCTAAACATATCTTCAAGATTATCCAAGATCTGCTTAGCAATCTCATAATCCTGATGTTGAGCCTGCAGCACGTTGTTCATGCTAGCCATAGCCATAACATCGTACGCTTGGAATTGCTCATTAGTTGAGTCTCTTGCAGGCTCGGGAGGACAAGGGGTTGTCAGCATAAATTTCAGTTTCTCAAAGGAAAGGACGATATCCAGGTTCTGTTCCAATCATTATAATTCTCTCCGGTTAATAGGTTTTTGTCAAGTATCAAAGATAAAGCATTTTTAGACATTTTTAATCTACAATAAAGAATCATATACCAAATATAAGCAAATACTTCATGATAATTTCGTAAGAGAACACAACCATGTAAAAACATACAAATGTGTTTATGTGTCAAAATCTTGAAAATATCACAACCTTACAACGATAATTCCTAACTCAGAATTCAAGAAGCTCCTAGGGGAGTCATGCTGAATTCAATCAGGAACACGGATCCCCTCCTGATTAATATATGCCATCCAAGACCCGTATGATCCAGCATATATTAATAATCGTTTCTTTGGCCATTAATTTTATTAACAGAGCTCCTAGGGGAGGTTAATAACAAAATTAACATGAGTGTATAACCATTGTTTTAATATTTTATCCATGATTTACAATCATCACCTAGGGGTGTGTAACCATAAATCATGCTAAAATACCTTATCTTCTCAGATATCCAATCTAGTACATGATAGAAATCCCTTCCTAGGGGTCGGGACGATCATGTTCTTCCTATGGACCAACGATGGAGGCCTTAGGTCCTCTCTTTGAAAACCTTCTCCCACTTAATCTTTTGAAATCAAAGTTTTATTTTAAAAGACATGCAAGAACAATTTTAATATGAGCGGCACTCCCTATTCTATATGACATGTTATCAATATACATGGCAAAACATTTTATAATGCAAACAAGCAAAGCAATTAAGCAAAGCTACAAGCAAAATAATAATAAATAGCTGTAATATTATGGTTCCACCCTAGAGAATAGAAAACAAAGATTACAAGAGAAAAATCGAAACATATGATCGATTCTTCATACTTGAATCTCCAAGCTGTATCCTTCTTCATGTAATTCCATCTTCAAGTCTTCAATCCTGTATGAATTGAATACTTCATATTTTTGGTCACATCCAAAAATTAATGTTTCTCAGAGTTGTCCCAAAAATAAAAGTAAAACTGTATTAAAACAAAAATGCACCTTTTCTAGAATTTTCAACTCTCTGTCGGCAAGCCGATCTATGTGGTCAGCTTGCCGAACTAGAAGTTCGGCCTGTTGCTAGAGCCGCTTGATTTCTGCCCCATTGACGACCTGTCGAATCTCACATCCAACCTGCCGATCTACGACTATCGGCTTGCCGAACTGGAGAGTTCGGCATACCGACCGAGCAGCAATCACTTTTTTCAAAAAATACAATTTTTAATGCAATTCATCAATTTTATTTTCAACAATTCAAAAACATAAAATTAGGGACTCAGGAAAAACATAGGTTCACCATCATCCATCTTCTAGGTCCGTCTTGTCTGAATGATTATTTAATTACAAAATTTTTACAAATTTAAAATTGAATAATAATTCCTAGACGGAGATGATAGTCCACCATCTAATTACATGAAAAACCTAGATACATGTTCTAACCTCTAAGGAACCATAATCGGTAAAAATTAATTAATTAATAAATAATTAAATAATGATTTAATCAACCATAATTAATTAACAGACATTCACCATATAATCCATGACAACATATAATATTCTATAGAAACCTAGAGTGCCAACTCTTTATAAAATTAAATTCAAGCATAGGAGAGATTAAGATCATATAGTTTATACGTATAGCATGATCACAAACTCGTAAATTTATGTAAAAATCATGGCTCTGATACCAATTGTTGGAAAAATAATACGCAGCGAAATTTTAAAAATTTTAAATCAGAGTATTTTTCAAAACACAAGTTTGACATGCTATATGTATAAATTAACCTGCTCTTACTAACCTTGTATTCATCGAAAAGCTCTCAAAATCTGTGTAGAGAAGTAACATTCTAGAAGAGCCTCAACCAACTGGTCTTCTTTGCTATTCTCTATCTACGATCGGAGTGAGTGTAGGCTCACACGTATAGCTCTTCCTCAAGGTGACTCTCCTTCCAATCAATTAAGAGAACCCAAAGCTAGTGTTCGTGATTTGTGAACAAGACCTCTCAGGGAGTTTCAGATTCTCACTAGCAGAGTATCACTCTTAATCTCTCAATTGATCTAAATAACCTATGAGACTCACTCCCTATTTATAGAGGTTGGGTCTAGGGTCATTCCTTATCAGATAAGGTCTCAAAAATTCAAAACAGAATCAAATTCGAGTCAATATCGGATGAAATACGTGTAAAAACATGTGATTTTTAATTCACGCATGGGCAGGTCAAACTTTCTCACAGGCAGGCCAAACTTGCCTCATCGGCAGGCTGAACTTTAGGACCGGCATGCCAAACTATCGAAAAAAATCTCAACGAATCTTTTATTTTTCACCCGAGATTCTATAGTACAAAGCCTTAGTTCAATTCAAATAGCCCAATAGAGAAGTTATCTAATTAAAACAACTTTATCTAGATAATCTCTAGGAAAATAAATAGATTTCTAATAATTCTACAAGTTTATCTTGATATAATTTATTCAAAATTAAATCAACTGATAAACAGATAAGAATTATCCGATCCCAATAATTCAACAAGTTTAATCTTGAATTAATTTTGTCACAAAATTAATTCAACTGATAAACAGATATGAATGATTTGATTCTTTCAAATTTCAACCAATCTAATATATCTAACATAAGTCACCAATAATTAGAAAAGCACGCCGTATCGTTACAGGATTTTGCAAGCTAGCAAAGGGGACCAAATGGACCTATGTAGTTCAAGCTCCTGATAAGTATGAAACCCAATATCCCAGATATACATTTCATAATTATCAACTCCAACGCTACTCCACTAAAAGTTTGGAGCTGCACTCTCGAACTCTATAGAATTACGAAGCCCATATAGCTAAGTCTCCATGACATATCATAGCGTATCGTATCCCCATAGGATTATCTATAATCGGCTTAAGGACAAGTTTTGTCTTACCTTCGTAATTATTTTTATCTTACGTTCCATTATCTCACCATCAAAAAACTTATCATCCAAAGACAGTATACCATTCGGTTACACTTATGTATCCAAATGGTTGAGCGCTCCAGTTTTTTAATTACAGGATAACGCATATAAGAAGATATCACTACTTCTAAAGAGGAGCTATGGATTCCATATCTATGAATAACAGGTCTATGTCATCAAGAGTCATGCCTACAACGTACCAGCATGCATACCACTATTAAGATGTGGGTGTCACCCTTTGGTACATCAAAAGGCACAAGTCAAGACAACGGGTCTACTATTCATCTCAGGATTAAGATACAATACAACCGATTGTCTAAAGTGAATCGATTTGCCAAGATAGAATTATTAATCCAAATTAATTCACTTTATGTCCCGATCCAACACATCGTCACCTATAACAATGTGCCAATGTTTCTATTCATGAAGTCCACCTCCGATGGTCAAGACAAACCATCTCCTAATAGGAATATAGACAACCTAACAATCTTTACATGAATAAAGTGCCCAACTTTATTCTATCGATTGCGGATCTTATGTTTTTAGACCATCACCTTAAGAGTCGTGTCTTCCGCATAATCTATCCATCATATGCCCAATTCTTAAAGGTTTAGATCGACAGTCTCAGACTATTGTTTGCTTATCATACATTCAACAAATATGAACGTAAAGAGGACAAGATTTGGTATATATAAATAATAAATTCTTTATTGATAAAAATGTCTCCCAAAACATATTACATTTTTACTCCTTAGGGCATACATTTCTAACAATGCTATGTTATCAAATATTGATCCATATTCAAATTTTCAAAGCCTTATCTAATAAGGAACAACCTGGGGACAAACTCTATAAAAAAAGATTGAGTACTCATAGTTATTTAGATCAGTTGAGAGATTAAGAGTTAGCATTCTATTCTGTGAGTCTCTAAAACTGCCTTAAAGAACTATTGTTCACAAATCATGAATGATTGTTCTAGGTATTTCTCAATTGGTTGGAAGGAGAGTCGCCAGGAAAGACCTATATAATGTGCGTTCACGTGTACTCCAATGGTGGATAGAGAATAGCAAAGAAGACCAGTTAGTTAATGCTCTTCTAGAATGCCCTTCTTTTAACAAATTGCAGGAGCTCTTTAGCAAATAAGATTAGTAAGATCTAGCTAATTTATACAAATGGCATGTTAAACTTGTGTTTTAGAAAATATTTTGATGTAAACATTTTTTTATTTCTGCTTCATACTGTTTTTTCAACAATCGGTATCCGAGCCAAGGTTTTTATATAAATTTATGATTTTGTGATCATACTATATGTATAAATTATGTGATTTTGATCTCTCCTATGCTTGAATTTAATTTTTAGAAGAGTTGGCACTCTAGGATATATATATATATATATATGTTGTCATGGATTATACAGTGAATATTTATTAATTAATTATGATTGATTAGATTATTATTTAAATATTATTGGTTAATTAATGTCGGTTATGATTCCTTAGAGGTTAGATTGTGTATCTAGGTTTTTCTTATAATTAGATGGTGGTCTATCATCACCGTCTAGGAATTATTACTTAATTTTATAAGAATTTTGTAATTAAATAATCATTCAAAGAAGACAGGTCTAGAAAATAGATGATAGCTTTTCAAAGGTAATTCCTAAGTCTCTAACTTTGTTTTTTTTGAATTGTTGAAAATAAGATTGAAAAATTGCATAAAAATTGTATTTTCCTAGAAGTTGTGATTTTTGCTCGATCGGTAGGCCGAACCAAGGCCGATGGTCATAGACCGGTAGGCTGAACCTTTGGAATTGGCAAGCTATTTGTAGGGAAAAATTCTGACGGCTCTAGCGGATAGGCCGATCTGTCATGACTGACAGGCAGAATTGTGAGGTTTTGTAGGCCGAAGGAACATGACCAGCAAGCTAATTACATAGATCGACATGCTGGCAGAAAGCTATGGTTTTTCAAAAAAGGTGAGTCTTTTAGTGCAATTTTGGTTTTATTTTTGGGACAATTTTAAGAAACATTAAGTTTAATTATGACCGAACATATAAAGTATTCGATCTATGTGGGATTGAAGACTTGAAGATGGAGAATACATGAAGAAGGATACAATTTGAAGATTCAAGGATAAAGAATCAATAATATGTTTTGATCGATCTCTTGTAATCTTTATTTTCTATTCTCTAAGGCGAAACCATAATATTATGGTTATTTATTATTATTTTGCTTTGCTTCTCTACATTATAATATGATTTGCCATGTATGTTGATAACATATCATATAGAATAGGGAATGCCACTCATTAAAAATTGTTCATGCATGTTTTTAAAATAAAACCTTGATCTCAAAAGATTGAGTGGGAGAAGGTTTTCAAAGAGAGGACTTACGACCTCCATCGTTGGTCCATAGGTAACACATGGTGGTTTTAACCCCTAAGAAGGAACTTCACGATGTATCGGGTTAGATCTCTGAGAGGATAAAGTATTTTAGCATCATTTATCGTTACACACCCCTAGGTAGTAATTATAAATCATGAATAAAATATTGAAATGATAGTTATACACTCATGTTAATTTTATTATTAACCTCTCGTAGGGGCTCTGTTAATAAAATTAATGGCTAAAGAAACAATTATTAATATATGATGCATCATATGGGTCCTGGATAGCATATATTAATTAGGAGGGGATCCGTATTCCTAATTGAATTTGGCAAGCCTCCCTTAGGTGGCTTGTTGAATTCTAAGTTGGGAATTATCATTGTAAGATTGTGATATTTTCAAGGTTTTGACACATAAATACATTTATATATTTTAATAATTGTATTATCTTACTAAATTATTATGGTATGTTTGCTTATGTTTGGTATATAATTCTTTATTGTAGATTAAAAATATCTAAAAACGCTTTATCATTGATACTTGACAAAAACCAATTAACCGGTGAGAATTTTAATGATTGGAAACAAAACCTAAATATCATCCTATCTTTTGAAAAACTAAAACTTATGCTGACAACGTGCTCCTGAGCCTTTGGGAGATTCCATTAATGAGAAAATCTAAGCGTATGATGGTTGAAAAGATGCTAATAATTAGGCCTACTGTTATGTTATGACCAGCATGAATAACGTGCTACAGGCTCAACATGAAGATTGTGAGACTATGAAGCAAATCTTGGACAATCTTAAAGACATGTTTGGAGGCTAGGCCCTAACAAAACGGCAAAAGGCACTTCAGAAACTTCTAAACTACAACCAAAGATTGGAGACTCCTATGAAGGGGCATAAGATGTTGGTCATGGGTTACCTCGCTAACGCTCAAACCAATGAAGTTGACATAGATGTTGAAACACAAATGACTATGGTCTTGGAGACTCTATCTAAGGAATTTATTTCGTTTAGAGCTTCAATTAATTTGAGCAATAGACAAGATATGACCTTGGCTGTGTTAATTAGCTTATCCCTTAATAAGCTACTAGGTGTGCCTAATGTTAATGGTTTTTTGATGGCCTTTTATGTTTTCTAGATAATATTGTGGAACAAAACTTTCTTATAAAGCCAGGAAGAAACATTTTTATCTCTACACCTATTGTTGAGGAATTGCTCAAAAGAATGCAAGTCATCACTCTCAAGGTAGACACTGCATCTTCAAAGCTCAAAAAGAAGCACAAATGAGATTTGTATTTTTCTTTTTAAACTCTTTATCTTTCAATTTTACCTACAGCATGTTTGTTTATGTTTATTTTTCTTTGTGTGTTTGAATTGCTATTGTATATATATGTTGTTACTCTTTCTACTTAGTCTTGTTATATATTGAGGACAATGTTCAATTTAGGTTGGGCGAGAGGCTTTGTGTCAAAATTTTTCAAATTTATGCCAAAATTTCCAAGTTTGAGTTTGTTTTTGTGTGTCTAAAATGGGACTTGTTTTAAAACTAAGCATTAAAAAAAAAAAAGAAAAATCCAAAAATTGAAAAATTAAAAAATTTAAAAAATGATGTGTTGTTTGTAAAACTATTAAGATTCTTGTGTTAGTGTCGAGATGGCTGAGCGAAGGAGATAGTCTTGAAACATTTCTCGATTTGGTTCAAGAATGCAATATTTCATATATTTTCATTTATGCTTACGTTCTCCATGTTGTGTACATGCATGCATGTTTAGGATAGCTGAGTTATGGAGCCTTCAGCATTCTTGTGATATGTCCTAATCATTTTTGAAACATATTTTATTTGGTTGAGTTTGTCAGTATCTGCATCTCATAAAAAAAATAAAAATTGAAAAATCTAAAAAAAAAGAAAAAAAATTGAAAACCTAGAAAATATTTTGTAAATATTTGTCTTCTTTGTTTTTGTTTTTAAAATGCCTTCTATCCAATAAAGAAACATGGTTATATTATGGCTTGTTATAAGATTCAAATATTGTTTAAGCTTATATTAATTTCTTGTGTTAGTCTCATATTTAAATTGATTTTTTCCAAAATTTGAGCACTTAATATTAAACTTTGATTTGTTATACTAATTTAGAGACTGTTTATGTTAATACAATTTAGTCTATTTTTACAAAATCTTAGATAACACTAAGTTAAGGATATAATTTAGGCCATCTTTAGATCGTTTGAGCCTTTCAAGCTTAACTAAATACATTTTATATCCCTAGTTACCCCATTGTGCTTAATGTTCTATGTTTTTGTCACCCACAAATTTTTAACTTGGCCTTTCTACTAGTTTCATATATGTTTTCTTTTAGCCCTTCAATCATAAGGCATATGATTAGTTTAGATGTATCTTAGGTTATGCTATTGTTAGGGGAGGACGGGAAGGGTTATGAAAAGAAGTTTGTTTATTCTGTACATTTATAAATTCAAAAAATAAAAAAAATAAAAAACAATAAAAAGAAAAGTAAAAAAATAAAAAAATGGATATCAAATGAAAGTTTACTTCAAGTTTGGATTTGTTACTTAGGAATTAATTTGTATATATAAAAGATCTAAGAATAATACAAGTGTCTTATGGGTGTATCAAGCTTCAAATTTATCCTTCATCTTATCTTTTCACCCTAACCTTATGTTACAAGTCGAATAAAACCCTGATGGTCCTTAATTTGTTGTTATTCTACATTAATCGAGAGAGGAATGAAAAACAAATTAATAAGATTTTGTTAAAATAAATTAGCTTATATTAATGTAAATTTATCTGGTTTGCATGCAGTGATTAGTGATAGAATAACACATAAACATGAGAAAATCCATCTTAAATATGATATATACTCTTAAAATAAAGCATAAATTTGAATAATATTTGCACTTTATTTTAAGTCATATTCTAAAAGAACCCCTGAGGATGTTTTGCAAGGAGTCACAAGCAGTTGAGACATCAATCATTTAGTTTGTTTTTATGTTTCATCACTTTAATTGCTCAGGACTAGTAATAAGCTTGTTGGGGGGTGTGATGAGACAGTGAAAATGCACATTTATTATGGCTAAATATCATAATTTTGCATTTACATTTCTCGTTAAATTCCTTCATTTTAGCATTTATGTGATAATTAGCATGTTAGTGTGCTTGTATTAAAATATGTTTAAAAATATGTTTTAGAATGTTTTTATGTTTAATAATATTTTTAATAATTTTTAAAATCATATCTGTGTGTTTAATAATTAATTAGCTTGTAAATAATCAATATCGTAACAATAATATTTTGTGATTTTATTTTGAGTCATAAAATGTTTTTAAATAAGTTTTTAGTTTGTAAATATGTTTTATAATATTTCTAGTGATTTCTAAAAATATTTAAAGTCCTAAATAATATATGTGTTAAGGTTTGTTAATTTTAGAAATTTTTATCTATTTTTAGAAGTTTTTATATGTTTATTGTAAAAGTAACTAGTTTAAAATTATTATAAATATATTGTTTATAAAAAATTAATTTTAGTGTGTTTGTTAATTTTAGACTTAAAATTTGGAGAAAAATGGAGCAAAACGGCGAAAAAGGTGCAAAACCATACCTCAAATTCTCAAGAAATCAAAAAATAAAAATTAAAAGCTAACATGTGGCGCTTCTAGAACCATCCGATCACACCTCCAATTCTATCTAGGTTGTTTGTGTGTCCATGTGTTCCCCCACAAAATAGAGTGCAACACGTGCACACGAGCTCTTCATCTCCACCCTTCACTCAGCGTACCATGACTCATCTAATGGTCGCCTTCAGCTCGCGACTCCAACATTCTTTAGCCTGTAGATAAAGTCCTAGTCCATGCTAAGTATGCTTTGGCAACATCCATCCCTTATAGGCGCCATAACCAAATCAGCACGAAAAATTTAGATACCCAAAGTTTTATCACGCGAGAGAAAAAAAAAGAAAAAAAAAGAAAAATTCTAATAAAAAATATTTTAATCTAATTGAAAAAAACATGGGCATCAATGTTTATTGAAAAAATAACCCAAAATCTCTCAAATTGTCATCCTACTCATTTGAAACCTAAAAATATGAAAATAAATAAAATAAATAATAAAAAATAAATAAAAAATGTAAAAAAAATCATGTAAATTGTATATTTTCCTCTACTATAAATACCCCCTTCCATGCATTGTAATTTATACATTTCTCTGTAAATTGGGGTTAATTCTCTTCTTTTCTCTATTTTTAGTTTAGTTTTCTTTTATTTTTAGTTTTATGTTTGTGTAAAATAATTCTACTGTCTATGTTGTAAAATATTTATGCTTAGAAAAAATATGTGTGCTTTTACCTTAAATATCTAAATTTCCTTATTGCTAAGGAAAAAGAGGAAATTCTAGCAAAATCAAGGTAAGATATTTTTAGTTTAATGTTTTCTAAGTTATTATAATGTCAAAATCATTTTTAGAAAGCTTACGAATTTCATATTAACTTATCTAAAATTCTTGCAAAATTAAGCTTTGATTTATCATAGACATAGGCTAGAACATATAATGCTTAGAAACATTTTAATTATTCGTAGATAGGGAATGGCATAGTAAATGCTTTACTATAAGTTTTGTTGGTAATTTTAGTTAGTTAGTTTTGAAATCATACATGTTTATTAAAAATGAGTTTTTGATACATTATAGACATGAATTGGCACATTTATTACTTGGTAACTCTTGATTTATTATAGACAAAATATGGCATATTACATGCTTAAACCATTTTAATAAATAATTTTAGAAAAAATAAAACATATTTAAGTTAATTGCTAGAATAGAACCTTCAAACCTTAGCGTTTGTTAAAATACTTGTTTCTTTTGTTTAATTGCAATTTTTAAAGTTACATTTACTATTCTAATTTAAGTCATATTTCTTAATGTTGAAATCACAAAAAATCTAAAAATGAAAAAAGTAAAAAATGTGTAAATATTGTAAATACATTGCAAATAGTTAATTTTATTCCTCAAAATTTTCAGCTAAAAATAATATAACTAAAATATTAGACCTTTGCAATACCTTTTCTCTATGGGATTGAACTTGGATTCATTGAGTTTTCTTACTTGGACAACTTATACTTAAGGTTATATGAGACTTACACTTTTAGACTCGAACACACGATGTTTTTCAAAAAAACCATCGTGTAAGCCATTTAATAGAATGCACCTTATATGATGATTTTTTTTAAAAACCGTCGTGTAAGTTGGCACTAAAACTACATCGTTTTTACCCCAACCCAAATTTTAAACAAACCTACCTTATCATTTTCTAAGCATTCAAACTTCCCTCTCCCTCTCTAAAGATCGCCCCCACAACCCTAATCCCAACCTAGCTGTTGCCTTGACCCAATCACCTGCCGCCTTTCTTGAACCTTCTCTCTCTTGCCTGTGCCCTCATCCACCTCTCACCCCCTCTTTCTCTGTGCCAAGAACTCCTACATCAAAGCCCATGCGATCAAGTACTTCTTTCTTTCTTTCTCACCAAATTATTTTATTTTCATTTTGGGGAATTATTGTTTTGTTGTTCTCTAATTTGATTGATTAGAATTAGGAATTGTAGTTGAAGAATTTTGAACCTTGAATTGCATTCTTGATATACTTGTTTTCTTATTTTTTTAATTAAATTTATGCGTTCTTTGATGATAGTTTAAAGAAAATGAGTTTCATTTTATAATTTCACTATTCTTTTTTTTTGGTCGAAATTCCTCATAAATGGGTTTTGAATACAGTGGAAGGTGCACTTGTAGTGAAATAGTTATTTTATTTCTTTGAATTGATGAGAAATTAAAAATTAGTGTGAAATTGTTAGATTATTTTGAAATTTATTTGAATTTCATTTTGGATGATTTTATATATCAATTCACATCTTTTTTGAGACTTTTTCTTACACCTACTACATGCTTGATAAAAATCCTCTATAATATCATAGCAATTATTTATGTGTTTTATTGCTCTAAAATCACTAGTTATTGTTTAGGGCTTGTGTAAATTTGTTTTAATTTTAATTAGATTTTAGTTTTAGTTCTACTTTTCAAATTAGTTTTAGTTTTCATTATAGTTTTGTTTGTTAATTTGTTTTCTTTTCTATTAATGCATTGTTAGTAATTAGTTTAGTATACATGTTAGCACTTTGGGAATGAACTTTAATGTTTGTTATGTACAGTTAGTAATTAGTTTAGTATATGTGTTAGTTTTTGTTAATTATGTGTTATGAAATTAGTTCTATCAATTTGTTTTATACATTTGTGTTTTTAACTTTTTGTGATTGTTATGGTGATATTGATTTTTTGTATGTGATTTGTTTGGAAGAGGATTTGGTTAAGATTAGGTAAAAATATCACAAGAGAGTGATGAGGAGAGCATGCTGATACTTGTTGAAACATAGGAGGATCAAGTATTTTGGTTTAATCCTGTTGGACATAAACCATGCCAAGATTTTATGAATGTTTCTAATCTATAAGTTTGATTTTTTGTTGTAAAGTGGGGTTTGATATATATATATATATATATATATATCTATATTATATCATTGTATTTAATTCTTCTTTGTTTTGTCGAATCTTTAAGGCCCTCAATGACTAGAAAGTTGCAACATGAGCCAGTGCAACACATCGACAATGTGATAAAACAGCTTATAAATCCTGTAAGTGTCCAAGGCAATCTAGCAACATTGAAAATAGTTGTTTTGTTTTGTATTACATGCAGGATATACTTGATGAGTGAGTATTTTACTCACAAATTAAATGTTTCTTGAGCTTAGATATTATGTAAATCCTCAAGCATTTGAGATATTTTAATTTTTTTGGTGTTATTTTATAGGAATTCAATAAAATAGGGATTTATGAATTTCACGGCATTAAAAATGGAGCTTGGAAGGCTCTTTTGGTTTAGGTAGTACCCGTCTAGCATCACAGCACTAGAAAAAGGTGTTACAATGCCAATGGAGCACACGGCTGCATGTTACACTTCTCCATAGCCTTGTGTAATGTTAGGAGGGATGCACGGCTGTGCAATTCTTTCTCCACAGTCGCATATCCTTGGGGGCCTCCCAACATGCTATTTCATGTTGATTTAAGTCTAAAGGTTGATTTTGGTCCAGATGTGATCCGACGGCTAAAAATTGATCTGATAATGAAGCCTTCACCTCTTAAAAACCATAGAGCCCTTATTTTGCAAGAAGTGGAGGAATTGGGTGCAAGAAACCAAGCAGTGAAAAGCTAATACGCCAAGGAGGGAATGCTTGAAGTTGAGGATTCTTGGAGGATTTTGGTGGATTCTTGGAGGATTCAAGGCTTGAAGTGCTTCTCCATAAAGAGTCTTTTCTTCCTTTCTCTCTCAACTCTAATCTTAATTGAATTTTGTATTTGTAATTGTGCGTTGAACATATGTTTGTTTAAATTTCCTATTGTATGGCTTGATTTAGTTCGATTTGGATTATGTTTAGATTATTTTGTTGATTGTTGAAGTAATTACCATTTCAATTTCATTTATGTTTCTCTATGCTTAATACTTCTAGTTTATTTGGCCAATGAATTAATTGATGCAATTTATGTATTGCAATACTCAGGAGAGATTGACTCATTTATTGTTACTTGGGAAACATAATCTATGTTATTGTTGAGACTCGGGAGGTCCATGCACATGTAGATAATCGACTTGAGAGCCTTGGTTTTTAAGAGGTTGAGAAGCGATCTTACTTTGATAGTCAAATTAAGGGTTAGGCTTAATGAATGTGTAATTAACCAAGTTAGATTAGGATATCAATTTAGGTATTAGTGTATAGATCCTCATTTGATTCTCGGGAGAGATAATGAGATAAACTTAGGGCCCTAAATTAATGTATTAGATAGAATGAAGTCAATAATCATGAAATAGGAAGAGCATAGGAAGCATTAAGCTAAATCAATTCCCTAGACACACTTTACATAGATTGTTCATATTGTAAATTATTTCTTTTGTTTATGGTTTTGTTTTGATTAGTTTCATTAGTTTTATTTTCTATTAATTTCCAATTTGCTTGAATAAAGTTTGGTCATTGTAATTACAGCAATTAGCTAGTTTTTAAATTTCAATCCTTGTGACAGATGACAACCCTTAATTCACTAATCCTATACTAAAACTTGACCTTGTACGCTTATAGTTATAAGCCAAAAGCTTTCATCAAGTTTTTAGCGTTATTGCCAGGGATTAAAAATTTTAGAAACTGGCTAATATTATGACAAAGTGATTAGGTTTCAACTTTGGCATCTCTTTTTTTTTTTTTTTTATCTTTATGTTTAATTTAAATATTTTTATTTGCTTTTATTTTTGCTTTTGATTTTAATTTTTGTCTTAGTGACATTGTTTTAGATACTTGGAAATGCAACATCTACAAGTCCTTTCGAGCTTTATCCAACAAGATTCAGAGCTATTGTATACTGGTTGGTAATGATTCAAAGAATTGCTCTCAAGGTTCCCATATCATGGTTTGTCAAAGCAGGATCAACTACACATTTTCCTTCTTGGCTTGAGTGACGCAACAAGAAGCATGACGGAATGTGGAAATGGTACCACCACTTTCTACCAATTATGTCGATGAAGCCTACTACATATTGGAAGATATGGTGGAGTGCAATTATTGGGATTTGAATTTTTCAAGAAACGACCACAGTTGGGAGAATAATTTCAACTTGCCAAAGTTGACACCCTACCTCAAGAGGCTATATTGGCATTAGAAAAGGCACTTACCCAAATGACAATACAACTCAATCAATTAAAGAGTAATGCCAACCACTAGTCAATTTCCCAACATATGCAAATTAATGATATAGAAATTTGAGTTGGATAAATCATTGAAGCAATTGTCGAGTTAAAACAACAAAGTATGCCAACTATGTTTGCGGTTAAACCAAGTAAGGAACTGACACTAAGGGAGTAGGACTTAGAGATTTGTCAAGAAGAATCTCTAAGTGAAGAAGGGACTCAAGACTTGGACTGCTAGAAAAATTAAAAAAAATACCTATGTTGTCCAACTTGTAGTGTTATCACCTGTCAAAGAACACGTCCACGAAGATCCTATGTAGCCAATACCTCCTCTATCGACATTAACATTGCTCTTATAAGTCCAACAAGCCTATTCATTAGACCCAAGTCGAGTTAGACACACATGCCGTAACCATTCCCATCATGCCAAGCTTGAGGACATACCTACTATGGGCAGAAGCCTCTCTTTGATGAGCACTTCTCCAAAAATCAAGCCGACAGCTTTAAATCAAGTGCTCTTGAGAGGCACCCTAAGCTTTCTATCCTTTCCCTCTTTATATTTTTCTTTTAGTTTGTTTGTGTTTGTGTTTTAGTTTATTTCAAAGTTTCGCATTAATGTTTGATTTTTGTGTGTTTTGTTAGGTGTTGAATTAATCGGGAGCATAAGAGCTTGAGTTTTGTGGAAATCAATTCGAGAAGATGGATGAAACTCAAAAATTGGGGTTTGAAACCTTGAGGTAAATGTTCTCGATCCTTGCTCTTTTGTTGCTAAAAACATTGAGGACAATATTTAGTTTAAGTTTGGGAGAGGGAACATTTTGTTGATCACATGTTGGGTTTTTGCCTTAAATTTTTTCCCTTTTTTTTTTTGTGTTGAACTTATGTTTGGTATCTCTTGTTTAGTTTTTTTAGGTTGTTTAGTGCCTTTTAATGTTGCTTTTGTTACTTGTTTCAATAAAGTGTGAGTTTTGAGAAATTAGATAACTAGATGTGGATTGTGATGTTAACCACAAAGTTTTTTCTTAAGCCTTTTGAAATGTAATTTATTGAGATTTTAGTATATGCTTAACTTGCATTGGTAATCTTTATTTTTTACTTTCTACACTTGAGCACCATGAATGACAATCACTTAAAATTTTGAACTTTTGGATAAACTTTGTGCATTATATTGTTTTCTTTACATCTCATGAACTTTAGAATCCATTGTAGTGAGACTCGAGGTGAAATCCTAGGTTAGATGTCATTGACCAAAAGATTGAGGCATTTTTTTAGGTTGTTTAAGCCTTTGAAGCCAACCTATGTAAACTTCACCGCTAGTGTCCCCATTTTGCCTTTTTGACCACTTTCATTCATTACCCATATAAGCTTAACTGAGCCATTTCATGAAGACCCTTCACTCACCCTATCACTTATAGATATGTTTGCATCCTTGCTTGAAATTGAAGATTGATTGTTGAGAGCGAGCATAGAAAGTGACGTTATTTGAATTTGTGGCTTGATTGTATCTATAAAGTGACTCATTTTATGTTTTTGTGTTATTTTTTGTTTGTTTTGCTTAGTTTCATTTTATTTCGCTGAGTTTCATTCATGTATTTCTCCCTATTATCCAATTGTATTAAACAAAATAAGTTTGGGGGAATGTCATTTCAATTAAAATAAAAGGAGAAAAAGAATGATGAAAAAATTGAAAAAAAAATTAAAAAAATTAAAAAAGAAATAGAGAATAAATTCTTATGAATTTCATGTTTTTGAGTTTTTGTGGATACTTGTGAGTATTGTCTCATCGAAATGATTGATAATAGAGGAATAATGAAGTCAAGAGTTGATGTGAGAGTTTTCATTTGTTTCATGCAAGGTCCATATGGTGTATTACATGTCTAGGGTGATCTAAGCCAAAATTTTTCCTTTTTTATCTACCCATTTCCCTAGCCATACCTTACAAGCTTTGAAAGTCCTCGTTCTTTGATGGCATGCTAACCTACACTAGTGGAGAGTGACATGAATAGTAGGCTCATGGTAGTTTCGAATTTTATTACCTAGAGATTTCTTATTGTCCATTTAATCACATAAATTTATACATCAATTCGTAGAATGAGAATGATTTACACACTTTTACACTTAGAGAGTCTTGAATGAAGGGAAATTGGTGTTTATTGTTGAAATTATAGAAATTCTCACTGTTTGCATTTCTTTTGAGCTTTGAAACATTTTGTGGCTTTGGGATTTATTTTTATCTAGTTATCAAATGTATACAAAACTCACACTTGGTTTCTTTCATTTTTTATTGTTGGTTTGGTTTTGTTGTTCTTTTGTTTTAATTGAGGACAAACAAATGTTTAAGGTTGGGAGTGTTCGATGAGTGAGTATTTTACTCACAAATTAAACATATCATGAGTTTCGGTATTGTATAAATCCTCAAGCATTTGTGATATTTTTATGTTTTTGGTGTTTTTTTAGTAGGAATTTAACTAAATGGGGATTTATGAATTTCATGACATTATAAATGGAGCTTCAAATGCTGCAATGGTATAGGCAGCCATAGTCCGGTGCCATAGTGCCCAATGAACCGTGTGGCTGCATGCCATACTTCTCCACAACAGCACGAGAGGTCAGATGGGAGGCAGGGTTGCATAATACCTTCTCCATGGCCGCGGGTCCCTAGGCCCTCCCAATGTACTCTTTCTTGCTGATTTTAAATCTAAGGGCTAATTTTGGCCCAAATGTGATCAACGTGCAAAAAATTGACTTGATAATAAAGCCTCCACCTCTTAAAAACCCTAAAGCCCCTATTTTGCAAGGTGTGGAGTGTTTGTATTGTCCAAAGTGTTTCTTTAAATGTGGATGTATGTAGTATAAAAAGGTTGTCATATCCACAAGGAGGTAGGTTTTTGAAAGATTGAAAATTTTTGGTTTAAAGTGGAAAGGGATTTTTCAAAACAAAACTTAAAAGAAAACAAATATTTTTGAGAATTTTAAAATAAGATTCTAAAACATAAAATTAAAATAGTAAAGCTTTAAGAATCTTTTGTATGTTTTGTAACTGATATAGAATTTTAACTATAAATAAATAATTATCTAAAGTATTTGATTTATTATATCTTTTCTCATTAATTATAAGCACATTTACTATTCTATAAATCAACCTAAAGTAACAATTTAGCAAGCTATAATGTAATAAGGGCTTTCCTTTAAAAAATGTCAAAATAATAATTTCTCACTAATGATTTGGTGCACAAACTATGAAAATTGTAATAGCTGTCACAAGAATTATAATTAACATAATTTTAATATAGAAAAGATAATAACAAAACAAAATTATTATATTTAAATGGAATAAATTTTTACGCTAATTTTGGCAGCATCTCGGTTTATTAAATGGTTTAAGAATATATTATGCTATCTTCTGCAGACAATAAATCAAACATTATTAAGTATTTACTATACTAGTTCATGTCTATAATGTAGCAAAACTTAACTTAATAAACATGCATGATTTTAGTATTATTAATATTAATTATGCAACAATATTAAATTACATAAACAAAGCATGATTGAATTTATATAAGAATTGGGTAGCATAACAATATTAACAATGACTGAAAACTTGAAAATATAATTTATTCCATAAAAATATAAACATTACAAAGTAGATTTAAAGCTAAAATCCATACCAGAGTACTATATATACAAAATTATCTTGCTGCGTCACCAAACTTTCTACATTAATTTAGACATTATTGTATTATTTTTAGTGGGATCAAAGGAGTACCCTAAAAGTATCTCCTCCTAAAAGAGGATATTGCTAAGTCTTTAAAGAAAGGCCAAAAATTCCTTGGGATGCCTCAAGGAGGGGGCTGTAAGGTATTTATAGTGAAAGAATTTCACTATTTAAAAATATTTTAGTAACTTATTTATATTATTTATTTATTTATTTATTTATTTTTATTTTTTTTCTTTTTACAAAACGAATCAATGTTGCTGACTTATGTTCTTTCTTTCTTTCTTCTCCGTGTTCCATCATTCTCCACTATGTTTTTTTTTTTTTTTGTAGGTAATTTGGTGTGGTGTAGTATAGGACAGACGGTTTATGGCCATTGCATAAATGACTGAAGACTAAAGCTAAGGATGAGATCAAGTCTTTACAGAGAAATGTAAACGTGCACCTCTAGATTGTTGGATTAGTCAAGATATTTTGTGTAACGCTCTCTTGTGGGTGCCACAAGAGACGTTTCTTGTACCGTTAAACTTAATAATTATCGATAAGAAGTACGAAATTGTCAACATTACTAAGAGAAATATCCCATGAAATTACCGATAAGAAGTACAAAATAATCAACATCACTAAGAGAAATATCCCATGAAATATATCTATATAATTTTCTATTTTTTAAAAACCACTTACCAAATTTAACTTTTCCTCTTTGATTATCCCGAGGGAACAATTAAGACATTTAGCTAACCGACTACCCACAAAAAAAAAAAAAAAGGAAGCAAATATTTAACAAATACAAACCCACACATATAATGCAAGCACACTTAATATCTAATCAAACAACATATTAAGACTAATTACAAAAAAATGAACTATATAGCATATTCTTTGATAAATAATCTACGAAACTAAAATCTAAAATACAAATTACATTCAATAAAATATAAGTTCAAATAAATATATCACAAATAAACCTGAGTCTTAAACCAATAAAAGTGCGGGACATAATGTATTAAATTTTGTTTGAATTTAAATTCCTTTCATGATATGATTCTATTTCTAATCCAACACTTCTTGCATGTACGTCTGTCCTTGTCCTCTATCCTAGTCAACCTGCATCTTATCTTTATCTACAACATAATATAAAATAAGTAAGCATAAGTTTAGTAAGTACATATTCCTATCTCACAACATAAAACATTTTATAAAAATCATTACATAACAATACAATCATAATCAAAGCAATGCACGAGGCACATGTTTATATAGAACTTATCCTTTCATTTAAAATTTCATATTAAAACATTATTCATTTTATCTTTAGCAGCCCAAACATTACACCATTAACATCGTAGGCGCGCTATCATGAAAGGAGTAAGGTAAACTCTCCTGATATCTTCCAACATTCCTACAGCAAATGCAATGTCAAGCCTTGTACAAACCTAAGCATATATTTGGCTTCTAACAGCTGAAGCATATGAAATGTTCTACATTTGTTCCCTTTCAAAATTATTTTTGGGGCACTACTCAAAATTAAATTTATCACCCTTCACAATAGGAGCTATACTTGATGAACAATATTTCATCCGAAGCCTCTCTAAAACCTTATTGATAGAGGTTTCTTGTGATAAACCTAAAATTCCTTTAAATTTATCTCTATAGATCTTTATGCCAATGACATAAGATGCATCACTTATATCCTCCATGTCACATGTAGCAAATCCTTAATATTGGTTGCAAGTAAATATCATCCACATATAGAATAAGAAACAAATTTTGCTCCCACTAACCTTTTGGTATATATTTTGATCCATTATGTTCTCTACAAAACCAAAAGAAGAGATAACATCATGAAACTATAAATGCCACTGATGGTATACTTGTTTCAATCCATATATGGATTTCTTAAGCTTGCATGCCAAATGCTCACAGTCACTAGAGGAAAATCCTTCTAGTTGTTTTATATAAACTTCTTCCTCTAGATCTTTATTGAGAAAAGCCATTTTCACATCTATTTGCTGCAACTCTAAGTTAAAATGTGCAACTAACACCATAATATGATGAAAAGAATCTTTCTTAGATACAAGAGAAAAAGTCTTCTTGTAATCGATTTCTTCACTTTAATTGAATCCTTTAACCATGAGTCTTGCTTTATATCTTTCAATATTGCCAATTAGTTTTTCTTTATTTTAAAGACTTAATTACATCCAATGCTTTGACGTCATTAGGCAACTAGACAAGATTCTAGACTCTATTAGATGCAATAGAATTAAGCTCATCTTTCATGGAGTCGAACCACAAATTTGACTCTTCATAATTCATGGCTTATGAAAACATTTCAGGATCACTTTCGGCTTCAAGTTTATAGTCCAACTCTTGCAAATACACAACATAATCACTAGAAATTGTTGATTTCTTTATTCTAGTAGATCTTTTTAATGTTGTATCAATATTTTCCTAAGTAACATGTTGTTCAACTGGTTGTTCAACTATTTCAGGCATTTCCTAAACAATTTGATCAACTAGATTATTATCAACATTTTGTGGAACTTTAATGATCGATTGTCTAACATTTGTTTGAACTTGAGGAGTGTTGTAAACAACAATCAATTTATCACTTGAGTTGGAAGGTTGAGTATCAAAATGATCTTTCTTAAAAATAATGTTCTGTGAAAGATCACTCCCATTAATCAAGTCATTCTCAAGAAACTTTGCATTTCTTGGTTCCATAATGTCAGTGCTATAAGATGGGCAATAGAATCTATATCATTTAGACCTTTTGGCATATCCAATGAAATACCTACTAATGGTCCTTGGATTTAGTTTCTTTTCTTGTGGATTATAAACTCTTACTTTAGATGGGCATCCCTAAATGTGTATATGTCGCTAACTTGGTTTCCAACATTTCCATAATTCAAATGATGCTTTTCAAACAGCCTTAGTTAGAACTTAGTTTATTATATATACAATCGTTTTAAGAGCTTCAATCCATAAAGATTTAAGTAGTTTGGATTGACTATGCATACTTCTCACCATGTCCATTAAAGTTCAATTTCTTCTTTCTGCCACACCATTTTGGTCTAGAGAACCAGGCATGGTTTATTGGGCAACTATCCTATGTTCTTTAAGAAACTTCTCAAATGGACTAGGTGCTTCTCCATTATTAGTGTATCGACCATATGTTCTCCACCTCTTTTCGTTCTCACGATCTTAATTTGCTTTCTTTATTGTTTCTCTACTTCTTCCTTAAAAATATTAAAAGTATATTATGCTTCGTTCTTGTTATGAAGCAAGATGAGATATATATATCTTGAATAATTATCTATAAAAGAGATGAAGTATTTTGGACCATACAAGTCTATATTTGGACAACAAATGTTTGAATGTATGATTTCTAATATGTCTATGCTCCTCTTTACACCTTTCTTAGACTTGTTGTTCTACTTTCTTTTAATATAGTCCACACAAGTGTAAAATTAGTAAAATCTAAAGTACTAAGTACTTCATCATTTATTAATCTCTTAATCCTTTCGAATAAGATATGTCTCAATCTCTGGTGCCTCCATATAGAGGAATTGTCATTTGTAACACAATGTTTTATACCAGCACGAACATACATAGCATTATAAGTAGTATCATTTTGCAAATTAATAAAAAGAATACCATCAGACAATGTACTATTCCCAACAAGACTAGATTTATAAAACAAATTGAAAAATGTTTTTAAAAAATTAAAGGAATATCCTAAAGGTACAAGACTTGAAACTGAAATAAAATTCATAGAGAAACTAGAAATGTAAAAAGGTTTTTAAAATTCATGGCCGAATTGCCTCTACATGTGAACGCATCTTGTTTTCTTGAATAAATGCTTTGTTCACTTCCCACTAGCATCCTTAGGTTTCGCATACCTTGCAAGGTATTCGAAATATAGATTGTAGAACCAGAATAAATCTACCACATATTATGATTAACGTCAACTATATTAGATTCATAATAAACAAATAAGATTGGATTGCCTTTTTTTTCAAGCTAGTTATGGAATTTAATGCAATCCTTCTTAATGTGTCCTTTCTTTTTACGGAAGAAACACATGGATTCTTCTTTTATTCCACCTTGAATAGGTGTTTAACATTTTTTCTTTTGTTTGGTTTGTTTTTTATTCTTTTCTTATATTGCCAATAATACTTTCACCCATTTATATTGTCAGCCTCCTTTCTTCCTATCTTGAACACATATGGTCATAAGTTCATTGATTGGCCATTTATCCTTTTGTATGTTGTAATATATTTTAAGGGTCTATATTGCTATAGAAGAGTGTTTAATATATAGTGCATAAGAAAAGATTCAGACATATCAACCTCAAGTATCTTTAATTGAGCCATAGTGTCCCTCATTTCCATGATATATTCACGCACACTTTTGATACCAGTGAGCCTTAAAGATGAAAATTTCATTATGAGGGTGTTGGCAAGTGCTTTATCTGATGTTGCAAATTGCTCATCAATGGCTTTCAGTAATGTCTTTGTCAGCAAAACTAGCACGCAATGGAATTTTAAAATTTTCAATTAGAGTATTCTTTAAAACACAAGTTAGCATGCTATATACATAAATGATCTAGATCTTATTGAACTTTGTATGCTAAAGACACTACAAGAAAATATTGATTACACGACCTTTATTTCACGACTGTTTCACAAACACCGTCGTGTAAAGGGCAAAAATGCACGGCAAGTTACGCCCGTGAAAACGAAGACCGTCGTAGAATGTTGGGAAGATACCATGACGGTTTTATGTAAAAATCGTCGTGGTATCTTCTAGGGCAAGGTAAAAAAGGTGGTCGCAATTCGGAGCTACCACGACGGTTTCTGGAGAAAACCGTCGTGGAAGATTAGGGCTACCATGACGGTTTTTGGAGAAAACCGTTGTGGTAGCCCTCATCTTCCACGACGATTTTCTCCAAAAACCGTCGTGGTAGCTTATTTAAAACCCCTCCACTTCCTCGGCTTTCAGACATTACATTTCAGAAACACACTTTACAAATATAAACACAGACCCTTCTGAATCAGCCGTCGCCATCTCTCTCCGCCTCCACACTCCTTAATCTCAGCCGAAATTGTAAGTTTTATTTGTACAAAGTGAGAAATAGTTGTTGATTGTGTTGTATAATTATCAATCCGAAATTGATAAATAGTTGTTTTATTTTTTTCTTTATTCCGTGAAGTTGATAAATAGCTGTTCATTTTGTTGTTTATTCCGTGAAGTTTTTATTGTGGATCATGGGTATGATTTCTTCGTTTTATAATGAGTATGTGTAACTTGTTTAATTTATGATGACCGGGTGATGTTTTTTTTATGATTAATTAATATATGCATGTAGGCGTGGGTATATATATAAATTGTGAAATTAATTTTAATTGAGTAATTGCTATTTATTATTTTGATTTAGGAATTGGAAAATGGATAGGAAATGGATGTGGGATTTTCGATTGTCTGAAGAGTATGTGAATGGTGTGGAAGAGTTCTTGGATTTTGCCAAAAGTCATGCAAATTGTGATAAAATTCGATGTCCTTGTGTTCAATGTGGAAACCATAGATTGCATCCAATTACAATTGTTAGAGGACATTTATTTCAAAATGGAATCATAAGTAGTTATCAAACGTGGCATTTTCATGGCGAGTCTAATTTCAATCCAACCTTACTAAATAAAGAAAAGCAATCTATTGTGGAGGATAAAATGGAGGATGAAGACAATATGGTTGACATGGTCAATGATTTAGAAGAACACTTTGTGCACCGTCCGGATTTATTTGAGACAATGATGAATGATGCAGAGACGCCAGTGTATGAGGGGTGTACCAATTTCACTAAATTGT